>OY735262.1:3654006-3736933 GCA_963457715.1 Argyresthia albistria | reverse complement strand
CTCGGTCACATCACAGTCAGAGTTCTAGCTTTGCGGCGCGACACAACACTACGGCGGCGATCACATCACTAGTGCTCCAGAGGAAAGTGGATTCAAACGTGGAACACTGAGACAGATGGCGGCTGCATGCGAAAGGGGAAAGAGTCCATTGATGCAAAAATCTTTCGTGATGTCTACTCGAATGCGTGTTGAATTTAAAGACATTCATTATGTATTCAACATGAATTTTGTATCTGTAACATATCGCCTTGTCTGTACAGCATGCTTTCTCTGTGTATGTACATTGTGTTTCACATGTCTCTTCATTTTCATAATCACGCACTTCGCGTACCTACTAACTAAAAATAACATCATCATTTGGCTTCACTAATAAATCGTTTCATTTGGGTCTTCTGTTAATACTTGTTTTAGTTGCATTGGCTGCACATATGTACATAAATAAATTCTAAGCAAGCATATAATTATTGTGATTCGTCATGCAGGCAACGCAAATACCACGCCATAAAAATAATAACTATCAGTGCAGAAACAGCAGTGCACTTGTGTAAATACTGGAAATGTTTATGTCATGACTTGCAAAGAGAAAGATAATTCACCTTGATTTCTTATATTCATGCAAATTCTTCAATCGATGTCACCTTTAGTTTCACGGACGCCGAACGGGTCTAGTCACAAATTAATCGAGACCGCACTTTTGTTCATCTTGGGGTCCGATTGGCACATACTTGAACTCAACGCGACTGTACCAATAGAAACCACGCCATGTTAATTTCCACTCCATTCCACAATCCAGTTCCATGCGACTTCTCTCGTTGCTCCGACTTGTATAAGACCCCTTTCACTCCAATCCGCACCAAAATCGAAAACACAGTTTAAGCCAAAGGCCAATGCAATATATTGGTATAGTTCAACTTTTTCTTTTCGCCAGAAATGAAACCTAGGTATATGTTAGAGGACAATACCAGGAATCTAAAGCAAAAAGAATCAGGTCTCTAAACCGTATCGGAACAAAGATACTTGATGAAACATTGCTAATACTTAATTGGCAGGCGTTGCCAATTCTTCGATAGTAGAGGATTACATTGATTCGTTGTGCCTTTGCCACCCCGTATGGAAAATGCGTGACGCTTTGTTATGTTATACTGTTCAGTTGCGCCACCCTTCTATCAAGAGATATACGAAGTATATGCGCTGTCACCTGCCAATTAAGTATTAGCAATGTTTCATCAAGTTTTGCATTCTTTCTACAACACGCGAACCTGCGCATTCGAACTTGCATATCTTACGTGAGAAGCAAGTGTTAAACCCACTAGAACACGGAGCTCTTCCTAATCCAAGACCAACAAAGGAAAAATATTATTTTTTGTAAAATATCACACATGGAATAATGCCTGTTAAGATATTATAGCAATATACTAAACACTCTCTAACTTGGTTCCGATGAGGTTGGTAGACCTAGTTCTTTTTGATATTGATTTCTCATACAGTCCTCTAACATATGGCCTAGGTTTTATTTGTGGCCACAAGAAATAAAACTACTATGCCAGCGATGTATGGCAAAAATTGCATTGCCCTTTATGTTTAGCGTGTACTAAAACCTGTGACATTTCCGTCGATTCGGGTTAGTGGCGGGGCTGGTAGGGTCGTCACGTCAGGTTGTGGTCATGATGGGTCGTCTCGTGTGATCACCGGTGTGCGGTGGCGCCGGCGTGGGCTGTATGCCGTGAGGCTCCAGTTGTCAGTCATGTAGCACCATGGGATTCAGCTCACGCCAGCGCCAGGTAACTACATCTACTAATATCACCAGCAACGTAACCACGCATATGTCATCTCTTACCCTCTAACATTTTGCGGTGTGCACTGTTTATTGTATAAATCTTGGGGAGACTGATGTGCCGGTAGTTTTGGGAAAATTTACTAGTTTTAAGTACATAGTTCACCATGAATAAAAACTAACATAATTTCATATACCTATCGGCATATCAGTACTTGGGTATACCACAAGACTAGCTGGAAGAGCAATAAAGCTGTAGCACCGGTCGGTGATGAAGTCCCTGACCAGCTTGGCTAGAAGTATCTTTGGAAGTCTTCGGTGTTTCACTGCCCTACTAAGAGTCACCTAATGGTACTTTAATAACGACCCTATAAACTATTTACTATGGAAATCAACATCGTCATGGATGGATCTATGGATCATTAAATGTCTCTGAATATGGCAGTAAATCTTTTATGCTACAGCCTCATCTACATACTATACGAAATAGGTGCTTAAATTTTTTATTTCATTTATTTTCTGTGAAATATGTCAGCACTTATGATATGTTGGAGTCACCTGGAATATGTGGATGTGATTGTACCATGTTTGGCTCTAAAAAAATGTTTTTATTCATGGTTTCTGAGTAATGTAACAAAACAACATGGCAATGGTTTTGCTTCTCATTTCTGTAAAATACTGTGTCACTTGTGTATTTATATGTTGCCTAACTTTATTAACGGTCTTATTTTCAAGTCATATTTTGATCTCCAAGTTAAGGATGTTATGTATGTGTCACAAAAGATGCAGTCTTGTCAACATCTTTTGCTCTCTGCCTACTGAATTGTTATAGTTCCATCGCGAGGTGTAATCTTATTTCCACAAAATCCTGCTAGATGTTATCAACCCAACACCACCAATCCCGATATTGTACCAGCGTCGTCTCGGCACATTCCAGAAGCGTTGGAGCTGGAGCCGTTCCTGGCGCTGGAGCCGCCGATGTCGGCCACCGACTACGGGTTCTGCCTCGACCACGACGAGGGGCTGGCGGAGCTGTTCGACTTCGAGTTCTAGCCGCCGCCGCCGCAGGGGGCGCTAGTGAGACACGCTACACTCGCCACGTAGAGGCTCATTATTATTACTCTAGACTGAATCAGGGTGTCTAAACGCTAACAAAGAGAGGTGTAATAAGAGTAAGGCAGTTAGGATCCCATATTGGGGGACATGGCCATTCTTATTCATCACGGCTCTGATACAGCGTAGAGTAATGAGGGTTGTAACTAGACCAGGCTGTATACTAAATTAGAATGCTGGCAAAGTCATCTTGTGCGGATTGCGTTTGTTCTGTAGGTCTAGTGCATGTGGCGTACACAACGATAGGTAACTCGATAGTTGCAGTCCGCGCCAAGTTTCTTTGGCTCTGAGCGAGCGTAGGGTGGGAGTGACCTGTCATTCTAGCATACGGTGGAAGAGAGGTTCGCTCAGAGCTTAATGATAGAACGTCCAAGCCCTGGTCCTGCTGGAAGGAGCTCGTGGAAGGACAATCCTAGGGACGTGCGTCCTGCCAGCAGTACGCAATATTTTGTGGACTGTATATGGATATCAGAAGCTGTCCTTCCAGCAGTACTTGACTTTCGAGCGTAATAGAATAAGGCAGGGGTGACAAACATTTTGTATTTTTTGGTATAGGTATCTAGAAATAGACGCGGGCGCTTCTAGAGGTTACGGGGTAGAAAAATAAACAAGAAAATGATTATGTCATGCAGGGATTCCACTCGTGATGTGGTAGGTAAAGCAGTTTCTTCCTGTCCTGCGGGGCGATTCTGGCGCTAGCGAGATCATGACCATGGTCGAAATATCGATTTTGAGATACCGAAATTTCTATCAAAGACAAGAAAAAGCTATTCTTACGACTAGCCTTTCGACCAACCGAGATATTTCGACCCGTTTTGGATCGAAATAAATATAAGTCGAGATTGTTTTCTACGGATTTAGGCCGTATCAAAACCGATATCTCGACTGGGGAGATGATCGCGATAGCGCGAAAATCGGGGGCCTGTACCCCAACAATAACTAATATCGTAGTCATCACCAAAATGTTTGCGACTCCAGTTTTTCTGGCCATCAATTTCGTCAAAATATGTGGCTTTGACGCGAACGCGGACTCCACGTGTTATACTCGTCGCCATCTCGGCCAGACTAATCGTAGAAACACGATTCAAAAACTCGCTGAATCAGAAAAAGACGCAGTATGCATGTCAGTTAATTGCGTCCTGCTAGCAGGCTTAGAAAGCCTCATATAACCAAAAACATTGCGTCCTACCGGTAGTACGCAAAGTCCTGCTGGCAGGACTCTGGACGGTCTATCATTAAGAAAATGGGTGTGGACAGAAACACTCAATGAAAAGCTTACTGAATGCTGAAACTCATACTTTGGTTGTATGGTTGCATGCGTCACAGTTGAACAATTCTCCGACCACAAGTACATGTAGGAAGGCTCTTCATTGAAAGAGTTTGGAAACATGCCCTAGGCCGTGTTCAGCAGTTACGTCTCAACGGGTAACATAGCTCATGTTCTATTGTTATCAGTTGTGATAGAGGACAGACAAAGTGTAGTAGCGTGCGCTCCAGCCAATCGCGGAGTTTCTGGATTGTTATACCTCAGTACCTTATTGTATTAGGGATGATTTACCTCTGGGTATTCAGTGTGGAGTGATGTGTATGTAAGGACTAGATGTGTAAGTCTTAAGCCAGATCCAAATCAATAATCCGGTGTGCGCGCTTCAAGAGATAGAGAAGTTGAGGAAAATCACGATTCTTTACAACAAATGCTTAACATCCAATATACGCACGATAAGATCATAGAACCAGAGATAAGGCCAAACGAGCGATATATTTTCCTTCGAAATATAGCCGCACGGTTTTTACTGACTTGGACCCGTCTTTAGATAAGTTTTCTAATCGTATGGTGTGGTCTCACGATCCATTTGTCATCGTAAGTTGAAACAGTCGAGTGCGTTTCTTTCATGCCAGCACGTCATAAATGTTACGTTACGTTTGATACTGCTTCACGAGCCTCCTGAAGCCATACGGCTGCATACAGCACCAGCATGGAAACTACGTGCGCATGAAATGAACCGCATTCCGAGTACTCTGTCCATTTTCTGTAAAGAATGAAAAATGTTTATGCCGGGGTTATAGAATACAAGAATATATTTGCTCATGGTGATTGATGGTAGATTGAGCCGGGTCGCGTGCTAGTGAGTGTAGTCGGGTGTGTGTTCGTGTGTGTGCCCCGTGTGTACAATGTACATGCGGTGGCGCGCGAAGGTGTACATTATAAACACGTAATGAACGGTGATATCTTAGCGGCCTTCGATTTTACTTGTAAAGTTAGCTCCTAGCGTTCGCCCATACGTTCGTGCCACATTTGATGGCTACCGTTTGCATTGCACAGTACTGTTGTGAATCAACTGTCGTTTGCCAAATATTTAGTTAATGTCAGACAACAATTGCGTGTTTTATTTAAGTTACTGAATAGTTAAGACGTCCCTGTAAATAGCTACGGTGCGAGCGGTCACGCGGCGGATGCTGTGGCACGCTTATTTCTATTTTCAGTATGTTTCGGAGTACAAATTGTAAACAAGAATCATCCCACTAAATAATACGGTAATAAAAGTACATCGATCAGGTCCGCGCGTCTCCATTCGCCCTCTCGAAATAATGTACAGCACAAAATGTCACTGTAAAAATACCTATTTATAAGTGCATATCAGAATAATTGTAATGTTAGAATAATTTTAAGTATGTGAGGAATAAGTAGTAGGTGGCGTGTGCATGCATGTGGCGCGGCGCTCGTCGCAGAGACTAGTGGGTACCGTCCGAGCTCGCGGGCGGCTTCTGATATCCGAGTGATAAGTTGGAACCGAGCCGAAACCCGCCAGACAGATCACTACATAATACGGATACTGTACTTTTATTTGTTGATCGCCTGCGTCGTCTTCAACTTAATTTAAGACGGCTATTATGTTAGTAAGGATTTTTGTCCGACTATTTAGTAGCGGTCCCTGATTGCTTACTGATCCGAAGTTAGAATGTATCGCGCGAGACAGAGCAGTCTGATTTGTGCTAATAAGAAAAATGAAATTAAATCTACGACAATGAATTTTTAGCTTTCTTTATGTTTCTACATGATTAACGATTAAGTTTGATTTTTGCGTTTGATAAGATTTTTATTACTTTTGATTTGGCGCTGTGGCTCAGCTGGATAGTTAAGTTCCAAATATACTATCCCGTCATAGATTACGTCTCTGATGCTTAAATGTGGTCTAAGTGGTCACGAGCGTTATATGATTCATTCATTACATATAGGTAATCAAACGCCTTCACATTACATTTACAAGCCGACGCCGGTCAACGAAGCCCTCGTTGATTTGCTTCACGGTCTCAATCCGACAATCTTATGTTTCGACACAAACTGGGGCCAAGCTTGCGAGAAAATAGAAGTACAAATAAAAAAGATTTTTCTCGTAATTAGTTTAAGATCTTCAATATTAAATGCGACATCTTCATATAAACTGTAAATATAATACTAAAGCCCAGTGTCACGAATTTTCAATGAAATATGTTTTCTAAATCAGTATTAACAACGCATACAACGAACTTAAAAAAATAATGTCTAACATATAAATTAAATCTGGGCTCTGGTAAGTACGTTAACTGATTTTACATACGCTATTATTTTCTTGAGCCGCGTTTCTGAATTGATAATTTCACTGATTAGGTACTTATGTTATGTATCGTTCTGGCTCTGCAGATGTCACAATAAAGTATGCCGGTCTTACCCAAGTTGACCTTAATTGAAACAAAAAGTAAACTTTAGAAAAAACCGACTTCCACAAACGCTATTTGATTAGATTGAGTTTAATACAAACTGTAACCCCTTATCCCCCCCTTGGGGAATTAATTTTGTCAAATCCCATATCAGTGCTACCCCACGCTACTAAGGAACCCCTGTACAAAGTTTCATGGCTCTAGGTCCACCGGTTTAGGCTATGCGTTGCCTGCCCGCCAGCCGCGCATTGTATTTGTACCTAGTATTGAGCAGATCTGGTGGCCATATGTGGTCTTCATCAGCAGTTCCGCATCACAATATTATGCTTACCATGTGCATTTGCACGAGTTATTATGAAAAACACAAAAATCACTATAGGTCTGCCTATAATATTTGAAGAGTTCCCTCGATTTCTCCAGGATCCCATCATCAGATCCTGACTTGGTGTCAATGGGACCAATGGGAAGGTAAACCCTTTCAAACAAAAAAATAATTTTCCAAATCGGTCCACCCGTTTAGGCACTATCGGGGCACATACATAAAAAAATAAAATAAAATAAAAAAAAACAAACATCCGGACGAATTGTAAACCTCCTCCTTTGGGAAGTCGGTTAAAAAAGAATGTGACAACACTATACTTACCGGCCCATGTCTTTTAATTACAAACACGGTACAAATTATTGGTATGCCGAGACATTTTTGTCCGCCAAACACGTAATGTTATAAATTATATACCTACTTAGACTGACTGTCAGTTTCCTGGGCGCTGATTGTTAACAGGTTGGCTAACGTCCTTTTGCAATAATCTATCTATCCATGGTTTTCACATTACTAGAGTTAGATTTGACAGTTGCGCTATTGAACTTATGTCAAATTTGACCCTATCTATCTGCAGATTGAGGATAGATAGGTTATTGCAAACGGCCGTATCAGTTTCGTCCAAATCACGACCCGCCATTTTGAATAATAGCGGCCCGTGATTGGCTGAGGCTTAACTTAATCAGCGCGCTGGAAACCGGGCAATGATGCAAACTAAGATTGAAACTACTAAACTAACATTTAGCTAACTAAGATATTCCTGTAATAGCTAGATAAATATTGCATCAATAAATCAATACTGTTTAGTATAAGCAGCATTTAACAGTTTGTTAAAGTAACCGCTACAACGAGTTAAAATCCGTAGGTGCCCTTTACAGAGGCGGGGCACAGGGTCCTAAATCGTTTTCCAGATAGAAATTTTTATTGAATAACATTTCATTGTAACTGTGTGATGTTGACACCATATAATTTTACGTTGGAAATTCTGGAAATTCTTGGATACATATGGCCTACGCCCACTGGGACGGCATGGCAAGGGATTTTAAGTTTTTACCAATGGACATTCAAACGTATCCCTATAGAAATGACGTAATAAATATATGAGTATGAGTTTGAGTATGAAATAAGACAAAAATTGATATGCTTTCAAATAATGCGGAAACATCCCGCGGAATGATTCGGGATGCTTCGGCATTATTTTAAACCATAGCAATTTATGTCTTATTTCTATATCGATACGTTTGAATGTCCATTGGTAAAAACTTGCCATGCCGTCCCGGTTTGCGTAGGCCTTTAGTTAATTTTGACAATGGATGAAATGTAAAATTAATAAGACCCAAGATATTTCAGCTATCTGTCCATACAGGGGGACATAATAAAATGCCGTGATCTGTAACTACATCGTGCTTATATCTGACGCACTAAGATTTTGTATAAAGGCTAACGGATTTCTAGTTTTCTTGTACTTACTGCGACAGTATATCGGTGGGTAGAATTGCAACAGGATAACTTAGATACTTTAGTTCCCTCGAGGATATTTTTATCCCAAAATCACTGTCAGAGATTGTCTGATATCACGAAATAACGATACCACTATTTATTTACTTGGATGGGATATTTACAAAGTGCCCTTCATCCTGGACTGGCCGTTGCAATTTGGCTTGAGAGGTTTTAGCAGCGGGCATGCAAACACAGAAGTTACCTTGCGGGTACTGTTATTCTGTGGTATAAATAATTCTCAAGGTGCAATGTTATTATAAAATTGTATTTATCGTGTGCGTATATTGTTTTGTCTGGAGGGGTTGGTTGAAGTAGGGGCTAATGATTCGAGCATGAGGCATGGTAGATGCAGAGACTATACGCTTGATAGCGCCGGTTGACTGTTGGTGTGAACATGGTTGATTTGTATAATTTGTGTTGGAAGACTGACGTCGATTATTCCAGTTTCGACGAACGTGCGAGTTATTGTTGGAATTTAAATATAGTCATATATATAGTTAGGTTATATTTTTTAATAAATACAATATTGAAATATGTAATATAACAAGTGACTTTTTATTGGTACCACAAATTAAATTCCTATAGAAAATATATACCCTGAAAACGGGTAACCTACATCTTGGATACCCTATGGGATAGCCGCGTACTGACTGAGAGAGCAGCCTCGTGAGGCAGCCGCGCGAGACAAATCCTCGGTCTGTCAGGAAAAAACATCCGAAAGTTGTCGGTTTTTGTCAATGCTCAAAAGCGCCTCAGTAGGTTTGCCGAACCGTGTTTTGCCTCGCTTGTTTGACAAACACTGAATCGATGAATTTCACTGAGCTTTCGACTCTGCTCTGGCTCGGCTTTGCCTCGCGAGGCAGCCTCATGCAAGACCGAGGCTGCCTCGCGCGGCAAACGTACGCTCGTCAATATGTGGCTAAATAACAACAAAACAGTCTAACGTTAATACACTACTAATTATCCATATAAAGTTCATTCTTTCACGAAAATACACTTTCCCTACCTACTGAATAACTAACAGCAACGATTTAGTTAGAGCGTTCGAATTTCGACGTCACGATAGTATGAAAACACGAAGGCACTTCCCTCCACGAGAACTAACAATCACACCTGATACTATTAATCAGTCGCTGATGAATTTGTCAAGGGGGAAGTCCTTGAAGGACTTGCTCCATATGGCAGTGAAGGCGGTGCTGACCAGGTCGTTGATCAGCGGCCGGATAACCGCGAACCCGGGCTTCCATGTTGCGTTGATTATCCTGTCCATCATCAGCTCTGGAACGAGACAAGTTAACTTGAGAAATACTTTCTTGCTAGGAATGCTTGGTATCACGGATGGATTCCCAATAATGGATAGGCACAACTTTTCCTGCAGCTGGATGTCTTGTAACAGTAGATTCGGGCAATGGCAGAACCAAGTAGGCAGAGAGATTATTAACTAAAGGATCGCGCATATTAGGACGGGCCGCAGCGTGCCGTGGCGGGGCGGGCCGCATCGCCGCATACAATATCATGCGTCCCGTTGCGCCCCCCAGCCCGACACAGTCTGCGATAGTGCGCTGTGACCCGGCACGCTGGGCCCGTCCTAATGTGCGCGTTCCTTAATACAACTACTCGACCCTTTCTTACCCACCTCGACACTAGGTACAACGTGCACGGAGAAGTTGGACAGTGCTAGTCACGCAAATAATTTTGCGAAAGCTAGGTAGTATTCACTAGTTTTGCCACGGGACTTCTTCCATGGGACTCCTGAAAGCACTGTACTGCGGTGGTATGGTTCAGTCCAACCCAACTCCCACCCTACCCCCGGGGTATGGCAGGGGTATGATGGTGGGGTCTGCAGTGTAACTAAGTCAATAGCTGGATCCACACCAGACGATTCATCTTGGATCAGCGATCCCGCGATCCAGGTTCGTGGAGCATGGATCGTGGATCATACCCGATCCAGATACAATTTCTTGCGATCCTGATGGCTGCTGCAACACGCTCTTGCTGATCCACACTGATCCTGAGCATTCGGAGCGCGTTGGATCTGCTCGATGAGAGACAGAACATTGGCAAACTATACTAGGTTACTCGTTTAACACACACGTGTGCTACTATCGCTACTATCAAAAGATCTAGAGAGAGACTGCTACCCACCCAGCACGCTCCTGCCTCTAAGCAGGTTCCCGACGTGTATGTCCATGTCGCCAATATGGTCGACTTCCACATGCACATCGACGCCGCTGCCGGCTCGCTTGATGCGCGTCGTCTGCGAGTAATCACGCAGTGTCAGGTTCCAGCGACCGCTGCGGTACACATCGAGGCCTAGGGCTCCACCCTGAATATGGAAGGCAAACAGTTTTTGGTTGTTTCCAACACATGTACAGTACAGAAATCGATCAGTGATGGGAAGAGGACTCTGCACCAGCTCTCTGTTCACGGCTTCCTGCGTAGAAACCACCTGAAAGCGGAGCACCCGGTACTAAACCGTGGACAGATGATTTCATTCATTATGGCTTTCGTTCGATTTACTTGCAACCCCTAAACTCTGGCAGCATTATTTCTACGAACTCAAAAGTTTAATGCACAGAATGCAGTTAAAACAAAGTGTCGCTTATACTTATGTTGTAAGTAGGTAACTGGCGCTTTCCCGAACGAGAGATAGTCATGAGCCATGAGTCATGAGTTCGTGAGCCTGATTTTGAGTTTCCCTCAAACTGTTGAGTTGTCGGAATAGTCGGAGTACATAGAATCTGTCATGCTGGCGTTGTCTCTCGATCGATGTGTGACAATGGCAACGGAAGCGCCATAGCGTCGCCCGTATTTGAATAACGGATTAATTTATGAGTAGGATATATAGAGCAGCGAAAGATAAGCTTGTACCTTGAATTCATAATCTCCTTCCAGGAACTTTTCAGGGAAATACTGGGAGTAGATGATGCGTTTATTCTGCCAGTCAGTCCTGTAAGTTAAAATTGTAAAAGTTAAAGTTATACATGAACACACAGAGCTTAGACAAGCGCCCACGCATAGCCTAGATAATATTCTATGATCCATTACAGCAGCACCCATCGTCGCAGCATCTATCTATATAGACTTAAAAGGTTTTCTCAAGATGTTTTCTATCTCCGTTACAACATGGTCATTTGAGTACAGGCCGCGCCAAGTTTCTTTCGCTCTAAGTTAATCTCTCTTTCTCGCATAGGTATAGTTTGGATGAGAGAGTGACTGCTGGTTCAGAGCTAAATAAATTTAACCCGGTCTACCTCAGGTACTAATTAATCCCTTGTCAGCAGAAATGACGCAATCTGCCATAGATAAATTGATATAAATTACCCACAGATGAGCAATTAATAAACGGGTTCCTGGGTAAGTAAAGTAGGTAGGTAACTTCCACTGACTTGAACTTAGTGACCGTGGACTGTGTCCAGCCCCTCTCGTACACGTCCCTCAGAGTCAGCTGATAGCTGAGTCCCAGCATCGATCGCTTCTGCAGGACCTCCTTCGCGAAGTGAGGATCGAAGGGAGCTACTCCCAGGGACGGAATACCTGGGTAAGACGGGTAAGGGTGGAAGAATATTAAACAAAAACCCTTAATAAATCATTAACCTACCTACTCTGGGTATAGTAGGCAGGGTAAACTTGAGTCATACTTTAATCCACCAGTTTATGGAGAGTGTACGTCAATACGTCATTATCATTAATGTGTTAGTAAGTATAGTAGTAGGGCTAGGTGGCTAACACGACCGAATGTTCGAAGATGTTGCAGTTGTAGCGTAGTAGGTAGTTAGTTTTACTACTCACCGACTTTGAAATATGGTCGTAATTTGTTGAATGCCCTTTTCATACAACCATCAAACTCTGTGGACCCTTTTTTGCAAGCAGAGAAGATCTTTTCTGAAAAATATAAACAATAGTCTTTGTAGGTGCGTACATTATACTCCTAGGGCGGCTTGCAGAGTTGCCTAAATCTAGATTTTGCGTCTTAAACCGATTTAACTTTGACATATTTCGTATATTTTGACAGTTGGTAAATTGAGTTTAATGCTAAATCTAGATTTAGGCACGTTCTGCAAGCCATCCTTACTGTTTGGTTAAACCTTCTTTCTTTTTCGTTTAGTTAAACCAAATAGTAGGAGTGTGGGAGTATGTTCTAGAACGAGAACTACATAGGTTCTACCTTATACTCATACATAGGATAGGAGGCTATAGATAGGGGCCATAATTTTTGAAATGACTATATTTATAAATCTTTCTTTTTAACTATTCTTAAGTAGGTAAGTAAGTACATAAGCTAATATGAGTAAATAATATCTAGATATCCCATGGAAATGACCACAATCGAGTGGTAAACTAATCTACTTATACCTATTATGCCAATAGGATCTGCAAAAACCGCACGATCTTATCTTGTAAAAACCCAATCAGATGTAATTCATACAAATATAAGTTAGGTACTCTATGATTCATACCTAAGTACAACAAGAATTCTGACTCCTTGTTGTAGTCAATCAATTCCAGAGGCGTCACAAAATTAATAAAAAAAAATCACGTTTTACTATTTTACTCTGTAGAAACAAGGTTAATCAAATCAGACATGTCGACTTTTCACGTTTCAGTTTAATCTAAGAGCTTACGGCCGCCGCGCCGTAGTCTAAATGCTTTACTACCGTACGTTTTGATTAGTTCCCTAAATATACATGATCATTAGCGTGCTAAAAATTCTAACAGAAGCTCACGTATGATCATCAATTCAATGGACATCAATAACTTCTTACGTCACTAGTGCCATTACATCATATTGCATACCTACTTACCTACTGATTCTATGTAAAAAAGTCATTTAATTTTCATTTAAGTATACTTTTTTGTACACAGTTAAACACGTAGGTACCTAACATTGAAGAAAACATAATTTACAAAGGCGAGCTTATGTCTAAGAAAGATAATTCTTACAGCAAAGTAAATAATACCACTTGCTCTATGATAATACCTACTTTACTTTACTTTAGAACCTCGTTATGTTGCATGTGTAGTAAATACGTATCTAATGGTCCATCTATTCTTATACATACCTACCTACTTGCCGCAACAATACCTAGACAAATAAGTTATGGCAGCACTTCAATCACCAGTAAGTAAACTTAAGTAACATAAATATATTCGTTCCCAAATAAACCCATTTGTATAGAGTACCTACCTACAGTTGACAAACTCTGCAGTACGGTTTTTTAGGGTTCCGTACCCGAAGGGTGCCAAACGGGACCCTATTACACTGAGACTTCGCTGTCGTTCCGTCTGTCTGTCTGTCTGTCTGTCTGTCACCAGGCTGTATCTCATGAACCGTGGTAGCTAGACAGTTGAAATTTTCACAGATGATGTATTTCTGTTGCCGCTATAACAACAAATACCTACTACAAAACAAAAGAAATTTAATATTAAGGGGGGCTCCCATGGCATGGGCAACGTGTTTATTTTTTGCGGTTTTTATATATAATAATAGTACGGAACCCTTCGTGCGCGAGTCCGACTCTCACTTGGCCGGTTATTTACTTATAGCCTTGGGGTTAGTGAACACAAACATTCTTCGAATGGTAAACGATTTTCGGTTCGGATTTGACCTTTATGTCAAATTTCATAAAGCCTATAGTTACGAAGCTTGGCAGGTGTTGCTTAATCGGAGATGGAACAATTATCATCTTCATCATGTCGTTTTTGACGGTAAACCTTTCAACGAAATTTGTGAGATGTCAAATAAACATAGCGATGGGCTTCCTACTCATGAAGGCCTTCATGGGTTCCATAACCCTTTGTACCTACTCAAAATCGTAATAATATGCAATGCAGGCTGTAGAGAAAACCTTGTTTGGCTATGGTATTTCGAAAAATCCTTTCTTATTGCTACGCACTAGGTATATGGAACTCCTGTACAATGTGTTCGGTTGACTTTATGACCTGTTTGACCTGCCACCCCGTGCATTTCTAACTCTTTATTAATCTGTGCCCCGTGTAGGAAAAAAGGCTGAAGGTGTTAATTAAACTTGCTAATGAATACCTTTGAACAGAACATAACACATAGCGTCACGCCTTCTGCAGAGGCACAAGCGGCACAACTGTGCCCACATCTAGCCAGTGATTCAATACTCCATTTTGCGTGACAGGGGGGCTAGATACCTTTGAACTGATCAAATAACGATCAAATAACCGTAGAGAATACCTACCAAGTCCATTCAAGGCCGAACCCGTAGAATTTGTGTACCTATGTTTCAGAAGGTTTCAGTGTAGGTATCTTTTTAACCGACTTCCCAAAGGAGGAGGTTTATAATATTTTTTTTTTATGTATGTGCCCCGATAGCGCCTAAACGGATGGACCGATTTGGAAAATATTTTTTTTTGTTTGAAAGGGTTTACCTTCCCATTGGTCCCATTGACACCAGGTCAGGATCTGATGATGGGATCCTGGAGAAATCGAGGGAACTCTTCAAATATTATAGGCAGACCTATAGTGATTTTTGTGTTTTTCATAATAACTCGTGCAAATGCACATGGTAAGCATAATATTGTGATGTGCTGATGAAGACCACATATGGCCACCAGATCTACTCAATACTAGGTACAAATACAATGCGTGGCTGACGGGCAGGCAACGCATAGCCTAAACCGGTGGACCTAGAGCCATGAAACTTTGTACAGGGGTTCCTTAGTAGCGTGGGGTAGCACTGATATGGGATTTGACATAATTAATTCCCCAAGGGGGGGAGGATAAGGGGTTACAGTTTGTATTAAACTCAATCTAATCAAATAGGGTTTGTGGAAGTCGGTTTTTTCTAAAGTTTACTTTTTGTTTCAATTATAATAAACTGTTTTTTTTAACCGACTTCCCAAAGGAGGAGGTTTACAATTCGTCCGGATGTTTTTTTTTTATGTCTGCACCCCGATAGCGCCTAAACGGATGGACCGATTTGGAAAATTATTTTTTTGTTTGAAAGGGTTTACCTTCCCATTGGTCCCATTGACACCAGGTCAGCATCTGATGATGGGATCCTGGAGAAATCCAGGGAACTCTTCAAATATTATAGGCAGACCTATAGTGATTTTTGTGTTTTTCATAATAACTCGTGCAAATGCACATGGTAAGCATAATATTATGATGCGGAACTGCTGATGAAGACCACATATGGCCACCAGATCTGCTCAATACTAGGTACAAATACAATGCGTGGCTGACGGGCAGGCAACGCATAGCCTAAACCGGTGGACCTAGAGCCATGAAACTTTGTACAGGGGTTCCTTAGTAGCGTGGGGTAGCACTGATATGGGATTTGACAAAATTAATTCCCCAAGGGGGGGGGGGGGGACGACAAGGGGTTACAGTTTGTATTAAACTCAATCTAATCAAATAGGGTTTGTGGAAGTCGGTTTTTTCTAAAGTTTACTTTTTGTTTCAATTATTGGATATCAGACAGGATTTCAAGTTGTTTATTATAGTTTAAAATTGCACAACATAACATTTACATACAGACAGACATACAGACCTATGTAACTGTACTTTTTATGTATTTTTTTTAAGGCAAAATAAACTATTTCTATTCTATTCTATTCTATTCAGTCAGACACATACATTACTTCTGGCCCCACACAGGATATCTTGTGACATGGGAACCAGAAAGAGCTAAGTATAAGATCAGTCATTATGATAGTCTGAGGTCACGGCGGCGGCGGCGGCGGCGGCGGCAGTGCCCCCGCCCCATGTCGAGCAAAGGTAGTTACTAATTGTCATTATTATTGCAGGCGAAGTCAGCTGTTTAGACGAAAATAATTATCCATAGACTGCAATGCAACAGATTCACAACCGTAACAGTCAAGTTTATGGTTGCAATTTGTGTGTCTATGTGGTCCACACGTGTTGAAAGTTGTGTTAACGAACGACTAACATAATGGAGAGCCTCGGGTTCAATTCCAGGTTTGGGCATCATTGGCATCATACAATAATAATACTGATTCAGTGCAAACACCCTATACAAATGTAAACCTCTTTCTCTCAGAAGCGGTGCGTCTGCATTGCATATCCCAGACTAGAGAGAGAATAAGTATACATACACCACATACCTATGGCAGCTTCATCGTCCTGAGTCCGTGATATTTGTAAACTACACAACACTATAAAACTAACACAAAACAACTTTTTTGTCATTTTATTGAATTAGGAAAAATACACAAATCAATAACACCATAGACCGAATAAAAAAATACAAATATTAATAACGCCTCTGCGTGCAAATTATACAAAGGGACTGATTTTGAAACGTTCGCTATAGCCCAATGATACAGTCTGAATGCAGGCTGCTTGCTGTTTGGCTACGAAGACGGTGTAAGTGCAATACTTCAACCCTAGCAGATACACTACCGTTATTGAACTGAACACCCTGCCACCACAGCTTAAAAGTGGTTTTAGCTTGGACCCTCGTGAAATGGTCGAAGGTGGGCCACTTTGTAGTTAAGAGACTTGCAATAGTCGATGTGTGAAATCGAAGGAGTGTAAACATGAAGAACCTTCACCTACCTTGTCTTTATCAATGACTGTATGTCCTAGTACAGGGTATATAGGTGAAGGGATAACTTAGCATGTGCGTGACTGCGTGTGTCGAGCTAACGGGCATTTTGAGCCCCTGGCCGCAGCGGCATAATGTGGAACGGCCCATATCGTCTACGAAACTTTGGGGTTTATATGTTGCAGGGAAATATAGAATCAGGGATTTAGCTTATATGCCTAGAGATTTTATCTAATCCCGGGAAATGATAGAATAATTATAATTTATATCTAATATCTATGTGACTTTTGCGAACATATGCACCAAAGATTGAAGTTAAAAGACAAAAGTGGCCACAAATATAGTGGCAAAAAAGCAGGTTTTTTAAAACATTGTTCATTTAAGGTGTTAACACTAGTATGATGAATTGATGATTGGTGAGACGGACTATGAATCCCACCAGTATCGGAATTTTAAGAGAAATATGTTTGTGGTGGGTCAAACATAAACTCATACATTGTTCATCGCTGTCCTTTCATAAATTTTCTAGCATCTCTATTCATAAAACTTATCAAAATTATGTATGACCCACATAAGTACATCGACACTTGCAAGACGGAACCGAGTTGTCATCTCTCCACCTGATTACCGAAGTATTGAGCAAGCATACGTACATAAACTGGCGTATTATGCGTATTACCAATCCCTGTCCATACTGCGATCCTCCAATAAAAGGGTATAGGCGGAATACACACTGTAATTTTTTTGATTCATACTCTTTGGAGATAAGACTGAATGGTGGAACACTGATGCTTTGTTCGACAGTACCCTGTAGAGATCATACATTGTCCGCTCTTCATTACGTCACAGCCTCATCCAGGTCAATTGCTCTTTGAGTGCATAAAAGGCCGATGTAATGTTTTGGGACGTGCTATGGCGACTTTCTTGTTGTTGTGGTAGATAGACCTTGCAAAATATAGGAAAGAAGCAGTGGTCGATAGCGACCCATCCAAATATCTAATTGTTCTGAATTAAATTAAATTAAATTATCAATTTATAAATAAGTATGAGGTACAAATTCATACACAAGTGTAGTAAATATTAAGTGCTTGCTGTGGGTCCATGAATGAAACACCTGTTTATAATAAAGAATATCATTATGTGGTACTTTCACTGGTTTAATTATAAATAATTATCTATAATTATAGTAAATGACGTCCTTAAATCTAATTAAGTTTAGCCTTATATCTACACTTAAGTACCCTAATCTCATTAAATCTTAATTTTGTTTATTGGCCAACTTATTTTCAGTTTCAAGAGATTTTGTACCCAAAATAAATAGTAATCATAATAAATAAATATTCACCTTTCTTTTTTATCGAACTCTAATAGTTTAAAAGAAAGATAACAGAAAAATTAAAATAATAATACCTGTGCTTAATAGCATAGCATCATACTAATTATAATCAGGAAAAAACTTTAGTCGAGGAGGATCCCATAGAACAGTGAAAACAAATCACACATCCCAATCTGTAACTGTAAACAGATTTCTCATTTTGAAAGTATTGGTGGTAGGTACTGCTGTATCAATATCAGATACATAATATAACTCGTTCTGCAACACAATAAAATTCGTATTTATTAAATACTAGCTCCAAATATTTAACTTCGGGTACCTCCCATCATTGAGATGAGAAATATCTATTGAACCGACGACGCTTTTACCCACACTATGTTGGTTTGGTTTTACGATTTTCATATAATTTTAAGGCACTGCGCAGACCAACTAAATCTACAGTAGGTACCTAATTAATTTAGGTTTACCACTCTATATTTTGAGCTACCGTAGAATTGAGAACGTGAGTTGTGGCAGAAGCTGTGTATCACACTGGATCCACATATTTTGCACTGGCTATCCCTCATTAGCCCACATTATGCTATGGCTCGATAACGATCCACACACCCACACTCATAGCAACTGATACTTGATGAAATTATTTGTCAATTACAAAGTCATTAATTGGCGTTATTGACCCCCTGGGATTATGTATCAGACTCAAAATTTACAGACTATAGTAATTTGTAGGATCTAGTCGACGATCCACCCGTCGTAAGGTGTCTGTCTAGTCGACGATCCACTCGTCATAAGGTATCTTGTCGAGGATGCGGTCGAGGAAGCGGGACATCTTGTCGGCGAGGTCCCGCTTCAGGTCCGGTTTCATCTCCTTCAGCAGCTCCTGGGCATTGGTATTGATGAACAGGTTCAGAGCTGCCTCTGTTGAAGAAACACGAAAGATTGTCATCATAATCATCTTAACCCTCTTGTCGACTCATCTGATCTATCTATTTTTCTCCATTGTTTGTTTGTTCAACCAGTGTGCTTCTGAGAGTGAACCAGTTAACATCACCCACTTATTTTACACAGAAGTGGTTTAATTTCATTGTTCTATTGGTGGCCTTAACTGATTACAGCCTCGGTTCACCAAAAGACCGATGTAAGTATGACATTAGGATGATTTCAGGTTCTATCAGCAGCTTTGCCAGAATGGTCGGTTGCCTGTAGCGTCCGGGTCTCAGAGTATATTCAAGGATTGCGAGAGGTCCCGTGATCGAATCCCGGCTAGGGAGGAAGAAAAAAAACTCCAGGTCGTGTATGTTACTATGTGAAACTGTTTTTAGTTCCCATGACACAGGGTATCCTGGTTTCGGGTCAGAAGCAATTTAATGCACGTAAGTTTATGTTTATATTATCACTTTGCTCCTAAGTATTTGCTTCTTGTAGTAGGATATATTTCAGGGAATCGATAAAATAATTTGATCATCCTAGCTACCCGGTGTCCCGGATCAGACAGGACATACTAACTTGAGGCATACTCACGTAGGACTGCGTTGCCGTTGTGCAGGTTCTCGACTCCCATCTGTATGTCCTTGACGCTAAAGTCCAGTTTCAGCTGCTGCAGCTTCAGGAAGGTCCTGCCGTCACGTTCGTAGGGGGCGCCACGAAAGTACACTTTGGCTTTTACTCCGTCTGCAAATAAAGATAAGAAATGGGCTCGTATATAAAATGGTTGTCGGTAGGGGCACGAGCTTCTAAAGTTTAAAGTTATCAGGTTATGATAGCTCGTCGAGCGAGGTCTTCTTCTTCTTCAGGGGGTTATTGTAACGTGCCTGCACCTGGCCGGAGTATTTGTACATTTTCCCTGCGCCTGCACTCGAATGTAGCCAACTCCTGCACCAGCCGGAGTAGGAGGTCCAAGGTGTTAGTGAGTGAGATCATGTAGATTGTAGATCGAGGTTATGTTACGTGGTATAAGGAATTAGCACTATCTGACTTCATCCTGAGAGTAACTAGTCTCAGAGTGACATAACATTACATAGCGTCACGCCTTTTCCCATACGGGGTGGCAGAAGGACAACTGTGCCCACTTTAGCCAGTTAAATACTCCATTTTGCGTGACAGGAGGCTAGCCGTCTCTGCATCTCAGAGTATATCTACATATACTCTAATCTGTTGTAGATTAGAGTGTTTTTATGTTGACGTCATATGTGTTACCATATTCCCCCCAGTAGTCCCCGCCGCCTGACGCGCGCACCAGCAGCAGCACGCCCGAGGAGCGGTAGCGTGCGCGCGCGCTGATGTGCGGACCGAACATCGTCAGCTGGAACTGGTGGGTCTCCAGGTCGGACCTGCGGGGGGCGGGGGGTGGAGATTGGTTAGAGTCATCAGGTACAAAGATGTGCTGAAGCGGCACATGAATAAGTGCGGAATAGAGTCTTCTCAGTAGGAGTCATAAGCATTCAAAAGACCGGAGCGGAGGTCGTTGTTTCATTCCAAAGTTCGAGTTTTCTAAATTCACCGAAGCGCTGAGAATGACGCCAAACGCGACGAATTAAAAGCCTGCGCAAATTATTTACAATTATTGGGGTGCTCACATGCCCACAATGTGCGAGGATCTTTGCTGGGAAGATTGGCTACATGAGCCACATGCGTGCCCACGAGCGGCGTCTACAGGCGAGAAGTATTCAAGCGGTCGATCGCCGTGACCGAAATCGGTCGGACCACATACTTTTACTTAGAGATTAGCTATGTAAGTCATATGAGGATCTTGCAACCAACCAGGGACCTTATCCGTGGCTGGATACCGCTTGGAAGATATAAGATGACATCTTAAATCATAAAAGAAAATAAGGCGACAACGCAATTAGCTGGGCCGGCCTGCTGCGTACTAAATTAGTATGTAGACCAGCCAATAGCGTTGCAGATCGTACATAAAAATAGTGTACAACGGCGAGCTTATCTCTAATAAGAGATATCTTCCAGAAAACCAATGCAGATGAGAGAGGTTGATAGATGAGAATGGGTAGACCAAATGTGTAATCAAAAACTAAATAGAATAATTATTATGCATCCATAAACGTGACATACACAACACAGACATTGCTTTTGACCCCACAATGGGATATACTGTCATTTTGGAGCCATTATTATTAATTTCTATACTAACAAGAACAATAATACAACTGAAATACATAATATACATATACTATGCTCACATTGAGTTATCACTAATTAGTTAATAACTTAGGTAATTAGTAATAAGACTCTATTGTATTTAAATTAGTTGACATCTCTTAAGAACATATCTCATAAGAACTACCTTAAGAATCATAAAATTGTAGAGACAAAAGGGAGAGAACGGTCTAATTGAGTACTATACCTACCTAGAATACTAAACAATCTTGCAGGAGCCTTTTGACAGCAAATGGGAACCTGGGTGACAGGCGTTATACTTGCTGCGCTAGCCTGCTAAACTTACATAACCATTCAGTGTCAAGTCTGCTGTAAGACGGTCTCAAGCATATCTATAAATTATTATCCACCGTAAATTAAGCATAGACACGTTCGTACAACTACAGTATAATGACATGATACTTTTGGGACGACCGATGATTACAATGAATGGGAAATTTGATTTTTTTGCCATCTAACTGTCTATTGTCATTTATTACATGTTTTGTGCCACCTTCACCTAGATGACAAACGTAGCCCGGCAGACAGAAACATACAATACATAGATACGGTACAGTAAAGGCCTTCGAAGCTATTAAAAAAATAGATTCTTCCTATTTTGTTCATTATCGTGATGAACAACTTGAAACACAACCAATACCACGAGGCATAATTTTAAATTCCACCCACTGATAAAAGCATTAATCTTTTGTTCCCTAACCCTGTACGATCGTAAATGGAAAATGGCCATACTAACAAGAGGAGAGTCTCTGTGGCCAATGACCATAATATTCGGACAAAGGCCCGATGTGTCACTACGTCGTGAGGAGAATAAATTTGTTGAAGTACCGTGTTTTACTTCCAACATTCCAATGGCTTTGGCAAATATTTGCCTCGTGGCCTTCACGAGTCCTTCCAACTTGAGTGATTAAGAGGGTAAGCAAATGAAGTAATATTAGTATATATAAGTTACTCTATGGTAATTAGTAGGTAAATGCCGGATTGACAGTAAGATGTGATGTTATTACCTACCGTTACTTCAGTAGGTAGTAACAGGTTCAGTTTGCTCTACATTGTTTGTTCGAGGCTATACCTCTTGTATGCGTATTGTCAATAACCCCTACAACGTCGTAACTTTAGTACTTAGACAAGTATTTGCATTTCCGATGTTGCTTTACAATTCAACTTAGGTGGTGTCGGTACATAAATATTTTATCTTCTCTGAACAGGATTTCATTGTTGATGTTGCATAACACGAGGAAAAGTGTAAGAGCTATTATTTGATCAAACTAAATAAATTGACAATTGTTATGTATGTTGGTTGTTAATCTTTTCAAATCTACCGTCAAATGGCAACCATACTGACCCACCCAACAGCGCGGGCCAATCATGGTTAGTAGTAGTAGAGTTTCTTGTAATGACACCCGCTACTAACCCACCGGTGGTATGACGAAGCAGGCCGAAACCTATGACAGCTGAAGATGCCTCACCTGACATTAGTGACGGTCATGTTGGACACGCCAGTCGCGTGGATGTCCTTGAAGGAGGCCTTGTACCCGTCGGGGCCGCCGCCGAGGGCTATCGACAGCTCGTCGATCACTATCGGTTCAGCCTGCAAGTAACATGAAAGAGACTTATGCTGAGTTCGTCATCAGCCTATCAGCGTACCCACTGAACTCAGCACAGGGGAGATTACCGGAGATAATAAGATTTTATAACTAGGCAGAGAGACATTTTCGCAGAAGCCTATGCCCAACAGTGGGATGATGCGGGCTGATATGATGATGGTGATGATAACTAAGCAAGGGTAGGTAGATAAATGTATAAGTGCGAAGGTCTGGGTAAAGACTGGGGCTCGGCCAGCCCCGATCAGCGAAACCGATTGCTGCTCTACATCATTTATGATTACGTCTCGAGAACGAGGAAAACCGCGAACTTACAAAAACCGGATATCACCAAAAGTGAAGGGATCCTTTGATACTTACTTATTGGAAAAAAATAAGAGATTACCAACGAAAGAGTAACTTTTACTCGAGAGTATCTTCTACTTTTTCATATAGAATGACCTCATTTTGAACTGTCATTAATTGTCATACAAATTATCCCCGCGATAGTTATTTTCGCATAACTTTATGTTGGTAAAATAATGTTCCTGTGATCAAGTTGACGCATAGTAACAAAGAGTATATAAACTTGCAGCTGTTGTGTTGTGTTCTAAATGACTCCCTCAACAAATGCATCTAATTTGATGTTTATGTGAAGTTGCTGTTTCCGATGCCCACAAAACAGGGTATCCTAGTGTGGGGGACAGAAGCAAATGTAGGCGCCGTGATTTAAATGTTATGTTACACGAAGTATGTTTAGTTTATGAACCCACCTCCCCAATGCCGAACTCAGGCGCACCCCCCTTCAGGTACTCGGCGAGCGAGTTGAAGCTACGCAGCAGGCACGTGTCTACGTTGGGGTCCTGCTTGGAGCACCGACCACCAAACATGTCTGCAACAAAAAATAATATTATGAGTACTCTGTTCATTCCTTCTTAGGGTACCGTACCCGAAGGGTGCCAAACGGGACCCTGTTACTAAGGCTCCGCTGTCCGTCTGTCCGTCCGTCCGTCAGCGGATCCCAGAGCACGAACCGTAATGGCTAGAAAGTTGAAATTTTCACAGAATGTGTATAATTATCTGCAGCCGTAATAAGAACAAAAACTAAAATACGAGAGATATTAAAAATTAAAGGGGTTCCCCATACAAGATACTCGTTTTGATACACCCACGCATTTCAATATGGTGGTATAATTCGCGTCAACCTACATCGTTGAGGTAGCTCAGCGGGTATGAAGTAGGCTCTCAATCCGTAGGTCTTGAGTTCAAATCCTCGTGAAGGCATAATCTTTTTTATTTATTTTCTTGTTTTTGTTTTATTGTTTTGAGTGCTCAAGTTTTGTTATACGATAGTACCTTCGTGTGCGATTCCGACCCGCACTTGACCGATTTTTTTAACTTTTGATGGTACCGTAATATGGCATTGCAGATGTCAAAAATGTATGGGTTTTGAGCTCTCAAAGGTTAATACACTCACTGAAACCTATGGGTAGAAGGTTTTTCCCTCCTCCTACTTGACATCGTATGACCCTGCCTGCCGCCCTAGACAATATTAGGACTTTATGTTTTCAAATGTCTTCTTCTTTCGTACGTTATATGGACGCTCTAACGGACATGGAAAACGAAACCCTCTGTCACACAAAATAGAGTATTGAATAACTGGCTATTAGTGCAATGGGCACAGCTGTGCTTCTGCCACCCCGTATGGGAAAAGGCGTGACGCTATGTTATGTTCTTCTTTCGTCGCCTTTGCCACCCGTATGGGAGGCGGGGTGTGCGTGACTCTTCAATATTGATGTAGTATACTACAAGGTCGGATGATAATGAAGAGCGTACAGATAGTCTATAAGCCTAAAAATCATTTCTTAAAGTGACCCAACTGGTACAGTTCGTCTGACACTTGTTTGATATAAATGATTATGCGACTTGGAAAAATATTGAGGTATCTGTCTAACAAAAACAGCATCGGTCATCTGGCACGCCGGCTATGCAAATCATACTTTCTTCCAGTCGCTTGAGCAGCATTAGTATGCGTGGCCAGGCCTTTGTAACGGTGTAGACGGAGACGGTAGTACTCGCTACAAACAGTGGCATTGGCACTATTGGCAGCTAAACAATAGATGGGCTTTCGGCGAATCGGCGATTGTATGGGAGATGGAGATATTGTTGATAATAGTGTGTTGTTGTTTGCAGAAATGTAGGGAAGGTATGAAGTATTATGGTGGTTTGGTTGAATGTGACATTATTTGCGTAAAAGTTCTCTTTACGCTCTGTGCAGTACAGTGTACAGGAAAAGAAAAATCTCTTCGTGTGGGTGGTGTGCTTTTCAGATCCAAGGGTATTAAATTAACTCAATATTCATACACCAATTTATTGGTAGGACATAGCGGTAATAATTTTTATTTAAGACCTGTATAAAATGTAACCTATGTTCATGAAATAAACAATTCTATTCTTTTCAAAACTCTGATATCTAAGTCTGAGGTATCATGAATTCAAATTACAAGGCCACTGACTTGGAGTCATTTGAACAAACTATTTAAGTATGTAGAGTTATTAAAAGGTCGCGCCATGAGATTGCTCCAACATTAATATAATAATGAAATTACTGGGCTTACTTAAAGCATTTTCTTATATGAAATTGCCCAGTGTCCTTTGAAATGCATCAACAAGTCCTGGTAGGTAACTGGTTTTATAATAGGAGGGTGTATAAATAAATTCACCTGCATTGGCTTGGCGCGGTCGTTGACCCCTGAAAGTGAAGGATCTCGCACAATGTTTGCAAGTTCCGGAGAAAGTATTTTTTGCAGTAATAATTATAAAGTAATTATAAAGTTTTATGCCGCCCCGGTTCCAAAACCGGCATCCAAGTGTGTCCTGGGCTGGGTGGAACTGGACATGTAAAAAGTGCCTGGTCTAAAGTTATCGGACAGGGAGCACAAATAATAAGGGTGGTTGTCAGGATGTTTGGAGTGACAACATTTTTTGGAAAGTTGGGGGTTAATTCGGTCCTTAGTTACATAGAGGCTGAGATATGATTTTTAAAGGTTTCTGAGAAAATACTTTTTATAAATATGAAGATTCATATACTTTATTGCACAAAATAATACATTTTACAATGGAAAGTGGACTACACATGACAAAGGCGAGCTATTATCTCTAGAGACGCGACGTTTAATTGCAATGTACTTTTTATCCTTGTTGTCGATAAGATGTCTGTGTAGGTAATTTGCGGGACCTATAAATAGGTAGGTATCTAATTTTTACAAATGGTATGGATTTAATGTAATTAGCCAATTGTAACTACATGTATTTAGGCCGCCCAGCTGTCGCTTGGCAAGATTACGAAGGTTATATTAATTATCTAGTGCCCGTGCTTAATAGTTATCTAGCCTCACATAGCATACCAATTAATGAAGTAGTAATATCCTCAGTAAGGACTAATGAGACTGTTTGTGGACCAGCAAGAGGTATAAACAGACACTCTTATAATAGCCCTCTTTACATTGTCAGCGGTTAAATATTTATATTCTATTTTATTTTATTAAGTACTAATCTTTCATTCCTCAGATAGCGTTTATCTGTCTGTTTATTTGAGACATTTGACATTTCACACGTTTAGGAAGTGTCAAATTAAGTTTCTGACTGTTTGTCCGTCTCTTGAAAGACTCGGCCTAAGAAAACAAACAGTTACTTACCTACTAAACATAATAATAACTGTTTACGCTAAGATCTAGTGTACTACCATCTATCGATTACATTTATACAGGGTGACATTTAATTATATTCAAGCATGTTAGTTAAGTTATTTTAAATAGATAACCAACGTCGCATCTCGCCTTTTTCCGTGACGGTATATAGAGGAACAGTTGCGACCACGTTATGCCGTGATAAAATAACATACAAATATATGTGAATCTTCATAGTGCACGTATCGATCAGGGTTATAGAAGATCAACTTAAATATCGATAAAAAATATTAAAATTATTCTCTCCCCTCCATTTTTTTATATATAGGTAAGTATTTTAATTTTCTAAATAAGGAGAGTATTTTTTTATATTATTTTTTCCATAAAATTTGATCTTCCTTAGCCCTGATCGATATGAGCAATATGAAGATTTAACTACACTGTTATTTAGTGCACTTTTCCAGTGGGCATCTCTTCCAGTTGCTTGGAAATGTTATTGTGGTTGTTTCTTGCTTGATTATTCTGATTGTGTGTGATTGTCTGCTTGCATACAGTACAGTACATATGACTGATTCTGTGTTACTTAACAGAATTACCGCGGCTTTCTGCTTCCGTAGATGACTATCGTTTATATAACAATGATAATGGCCAAGTGCCGCATATTGCGACATCCTGATGATGAGGTATCAACAAAACAAGAATATGTTGTGTTGCAAAAAGAAGCGAAGGATTAAAGGGATCATTATATCTCAAGACATACCCAAATCAGGATTACTACTAAGTAAGTAAAGGATTTTGTAAGTATCTAAATTCAAATTTGGTTTCGGTTTAATGATTAATTAAATGATACTTATGTTAGGTGGGTATGTTTTTTCAGGTTATAATTTGTGATTTCTCAAATTGAAAAAAATTGGTAATCTATTACATCGCAACCATGTCAGATTTGGGATTAGTGACCTACTAATAAGACACGAAAAGAGTGTGTTTCTTAAACCATATACAACCGTGCTACTTTCTTTCACATCATTGTCAACTTACTTGTAAAAGACGAGCTGGAAGCGATAACCGCGGCGAAAATCAACGTTATCACTTGCGCTTTAGCCATTTTCAAGACAAATTATCACTACAAAGTTAAAAAACCGCGAAAATATTCGCGCTAATTTTCGTACTTTTTAAAAACTTTTTTTTTCTACTGGCAAGCGTGCTGCGCGCACAGCCTGAGCCGAAGCAATGGCGAGGCTACGCGAGCCGGTGACCAAGAACTCTCCCCTTTCCAAGAGCTACGTTGACCGCTACATGCAGACCGGCCGGTTTCGATGCCCCATCATTGTGGACAAGCACACATCACAATCAACGGCTGATAGAGTCGTGCGTTAGCGGAAGTTACAATATCTAGATAGGTAATTTGGGTTAGTGATAGTGTGATGGTTGTTTATAAAGGATAAACCAGAGACTATATATCAAATTGCGGGGGAATGCGGCTCGCCAAACGTTTGTTGTATTCAACAAACGTTCGCATACGCAACCTATGTACGATGACGGGCCGCCAGAGCAGTTTCGCAGCGGCTGACCCATCACAGCTCTCTTACCTCGTCCCCCGCCGCCCGTAAATTGGTGACTTGTGTTTCAAAGGCAAATGTATCTATGCGCTCTCCACTGGATAAGTGCTCCCTGGGGTAAACATAGCGTCACGCCCTTTTCCATATGGGGTGACTGTGCCCACTTTCAGCCAGTGATTCAATACACCATTTTGCGTGACAGGGGGCTAGCCTATCACCGCAGCTATGGAGTAATGAAGGTTTCCTCACGATGTTTTCCATCACCGTTGGAGTGTCCGTATAACATATAAATGACTAATCTCATTGGTACATAGTCAGCACCGGGATTCGAACCTGCACCTCCTGTGTGAGAGGCAAGCATGAACCCACTGGACCACGGAGCTCTTTAAAGGTCAAACTTACTTTAATATCTATCAAAGCTGATGGTTCTAACAAGAATTACCAACTAGTATCTAATGGCTCTTGCTTATCTTGAAACCTTTCATGTTGATGAAAGTTTCTTTGAAATTTTGAGATTTTCTAGCTCTGGGTATCCTTTTTTGGGATTGCAACGTTCACTTTCAACAATTCAGCGAAACATCAGTACACTCTCTTATAGACATAGAAAGAAAGAAAGAAAGAAAGAAATGGCGTTTATTACACAACAGACCATAGGTAGTGAGTGCCGCGGTGTGTTCTTTCCCTCTGCTGTGCAAAAGGCCCTAACTCAGCATTGTGCTGAGGGCGGGGGCCCTCAGCGCTGGTTTTCAGTTAGTGCCAGTAGTGATCGCGCGTGCCATCTGCTAAGGTTGTGTACGTAAAATACTTGTATACTTACTTATACTTAAATATACTATCGATACATAAATACAGTAACATGTAAAATTGGTGTATGTATGGTGTATGTTTATATTTTGACATAGACTATATGGAACTAAAAGCACTCATAAATCAATTTAAATAAAGAAGACCTAGATTCTTACTTGTGTAAAGAATGAAAAAGTGAAATTGTGCAGTATAAAATATATATTAAAATAAATAAATACTTTTTAGCGTTAAAGGTTGCGTCGAAGAATTCTAACAGGGAATGGTAGCCTCTGTTGTTGAAGAAAATGTGCCTTGAGCATGCGCCCAAAGACATACCTACTGGGAGCTTCATGGACTGGAGGTGGGATATCATTCCAACATTTGGACGCAGCATACCTAAAACTACCACGGAATGCCATTGTGTGGTGCTGGGGTGTGAGAATTCTCTGCTTGTGGACGCTGCGTTGTCTGTCAGAAAACTCGAGCTTCTTGTACAGGTAGTTGGGAGCTTGGGTGCGAACAATATCAAAAAGTAACATTGATAAATGTAGCTTTCGTCGAGCCTCCATGTTCAGCAGTTTTGCGTTGTTCAGGTATGGTGTAATATGGGACCTGGGAGGGACCTTGAAGCAAAACCGTGCGCATGCATTTTGAACACGCTGGATCAACCTTCTTGTCCGTTCAAGAATACAGCTTCCATAGACAACATCACAATAGTTCAGTCTTGATAATATCAGCGACTCGCTCAGCATGATACGCAGATCAGTATTGAGGTAGTCGCGTATATTATAGAGAAGCTTAAGGCGATAGAAGCAGTTGCTGACCACATTACCTATGTGTTTCTCGAAACATAGGCCGAACAAACATAGGCCGAACAAACTCGGAGCGAGAGGGTTGTTAACTGAAGTTAACATACTCAGGTTACTGTATTTATTGATTCATTCACTGAGCTTTGTCTGATCATGAATTCCTGAGTAACTGGATATTTTTACTATCACTTTGGTGTCGTGATCTAGTTCTTGGTTGCTCTTCACAGTTAACACATTCTTATTACTTTTATCTGCACCTGGATCTTTCTTATTACGTGTTATAGGTATACGAAAATAGTTCGTATCATCTTGTAATAGGCCTGAAATTGGTTGGATATTACTGTAACTCGTTGTGAGATTAAGTTAGTGTATGGTATCTTGACGTTCATCGAGTCTTTACCGTTAGGACCGGTTTGTGCAGTTGATTTTTATTCGGTCCGACGAGGTATTCGATCAGTGCGAAACGTAACTATAACCTATAATTATTTCCACATAAATCAGTGCTTAGGTACAACAAAACGTTGTCACGTCACGTTGACGTTTTGTTGCCGCCAAAACCCAGCATATCACAGCGCATGCGCGGAGCATGGGCCACAGTATCAAACCTGAGATCAATGAACCTCTTTGTTTAAATCTTCCTGCCTGCCTCCAAGTAGGTACTTATCAAACACTGAGTGGCTGTTTGGCTGTCAACTATAGCTAAAAAATAAATATAATCCAACGATACAGACTATCAAACACCTTGACTGTATGGTTTCATGATCTTACCTTTCCCAAAAAAAGTAGAACTGTATCGCTATGGAAAAAAATAGTTTTGTTTGAGAAGTAGTGTTATTTTTTTAATTTGATTACTGTATTGCGTTTATAAAGTACATCATTATGAATTCGATTTCAAGTTTGTAATTCGATCTTTATGACATGAGAGTAGATAAAGGTATCTAATAACATCCAAGATAAGCTATGGGAACGAGAGGTGACGCTAGGGTGTTCCTTGTTTGATAATTACATAACTGTTTTTTGATAAATTTCTTGTTGTTGTTGCTGTTTTAGCTTAACTAGGTAAATAACCGTCACTTAATTATTGTAAACTGTATAGATAGTGAAATCCGTAATTGGCCTTACATTAAGTCCATCTTTCCGACTAGCTGTAAGAATATGGCAGTGTGATTTTTGTTCATCAATAAAATAAATAAAAATAAATTATGACCATCTATTTATCCAAGTCACATACAAAATTATGATTATTGGGTGGTATCACTTCTACTTTAAAATGGCGTTTTATTAAATTTGTTCAAAAAATAAACGACCAAATAATGGAAGAGTCCTGCCTTCTGAAATACAGGTAATAAACCTAGTTTAGGAGACTGGGATCCATACAACTATGTGCCTAACTTTTTACCTGAATAAATTATGAATTCCAATGTTAGGAAATAGGAAGCTTTGCCTGATAGTCATAAGTACCCTGAGTTTCACGAAACGATTTAGAAATTTAAAATTGTCACTTACCTTATTTCTGGCGAGAATCTAATAGGACCTGTCATTTGTTTCTATTGCGGATATGCTTTTTGTTTCGTGCAACTAAGGGAGAATACAGGGTGTAACAGAAAGGTGTAGTCATATTTTAACTAACTGAACAACTTTTACTATGACACTGATTTGATCGTTTTGGCCCGGGGCGGTCAGCTGATTTTTATTGAGAAACAGAAAATAAAATTGCTCTGATAAAATGACTACATCTTTCTTTTACACATGTTGTTGGTTTTAAGATTACAGAGATGCAATTTACTATACCTATTCGGAAAAAAATAAACAAAGATTTGGAGCTATTGCGTTTAAATATAGAGAAGTAACATAGGTAGATTTTAGTATTTAACAGTAATGAATGTTATACTTAAATAAGAATAAATTAATTCTGCTTACGAACGACTCTTTCTAGTGTGAATGAAGTCAGGCATAGTTATGTTATGTTATGATATGATGATTGTTAAATAAATAAGGAAACATAAACGTATATTTTGGGATTTACGTTGTATGATTATGCAAATTTTTGCCATTATTATTCAGACGTTTCTGGACATTATGTAGGCAAATATTTATGATTCATTATTGATCAAACAATAAATACAATTCCTGATCTTTTTACGTAGTCTATTTACATAACAACTTAAGCTAACGTCATAAACTAATAAACTAAAAGTCATAAATTACACCAAGTATACCTCGTATGAATCTTACCTAATTTAAGTAAACAATCTTCAAAAGTTGAAAAATTCATCGTCATCAAATGGTTGTTCCTCAACCGGCAAATTCTTTAATGACGACAGCTTGAATCCTTGGTTCTCCAACTCATCTATCTTTGGCAACTCCTGCTTTATCGTCTCCTCTACATCGATCTTGTTCAGCTCCTGCTGTACCTTCTCCATCAGTGGCCCTTCCACTGCATCCATTATCTGATACCGCAAGAGGTTGGGCAGAATATTCACGGCGAATTCTATAACATAGTCCAGAGTGCCCGCTCCGTCGCAGCGTGCTTGGATATTCCCTATCTCAAGATCTAGGTCTCTAAACTGGGGCTTGTTTCTTGTGTCAAGGGGCTGAGCTAGGATCACTCTGGCACTCATGTACTCGACTGAAAATGAAGCGGTCCCGGCCCGAGACACGAGGCCCCCGATGGCAGAGATGTCCCATTGCGTTGAGCCTTCCAATTTTTGAGTGCCTATTTCGAAGTCTGCTATTGCTGTGTTGTTCTCCATCTTTAGAGTGATATTGCCAACTCTTTGGAACGAGGATATTCCTAATATCCACGTGTTGGCGAGGGCGACACTAAATATGCTTACTGTGGTGTTGTAATCCTTTACTTTGTATGGATCCAGTTGCATATCACGCACCTTCGTCCTCGTATCGGCAATCACCATGTCCAAAGGTGAAATGGAATTTGGGAACTGGACATCGCCGGCGACTTCGTCTAGTTTACTGTTGATTTCTGTCCTTATTTTCGTGTAGGCCTCTTTCAGGATGAATGGTTTGATGGAGTCGAAGAGGAAGTTGCCGATGGAGTTGACCATGCCCTGGAACATGCTGCCGAAGAAGCCTAGGTTCTCGAAGTTCATGTCGATGTTTGTGAAGCTGAGGTCCATCTTGATGTCCTGGGCTCGCAGCTTGCCGTCTCGCTCAACGCCCAGATTGGCGTGGGCAGTGACCTTCAGCTTGGTGAGGTCCACGGTGAACGGTCCAGCTGACCTGCTCAGCCACGTCGACATGGTGTAGTTGCCGCGGACTGTTAACTTGTCGATTATCATGGCTGCATTCACCTGGAATATAGAGTTTTTTTTTAATTAACAGGACTTTGGAAAAGGGTATCTATCCAAAATAATATTTTCAATATCAGTATATCTTGCTTTAACTTTTTCAACATCATTTCGAAGATTAATCAAAGCGAGAACTCAAAACTAACTTCGTCGTTTCAATTGCATATCTACAAGAGTAGGTATACCACTCACTGCTGTCAGGTCGATTTTCGAATAGCACCATATAATTATATCATGTAGGTATGTTGTATGGTAGTCATATAAATAAACCCTCACCTCCATAGCCCCGACTTCCGCCACAATGTTCTGAATCCTGAACCTGCTGATGCCGTAGACCAGCATGTTCATGAAGTTCATGGTGGCCACGGGGAAGCTCTGCTTGGTGTCTGGCACAGGGTATGGGTCGGGGATGTTGGCACCCGGTAGACCCACTGGGTCGGGCTGCTTGAAGTGCTCCAGGACCTGGAGGATGTACTCGCTCATCTTTTTCTCACCTTCCTCCAGCTTCGTCTCATGGTTGGAATCTGGTGTAAGATGTTATAAATTATACTCCGAATACAATAAATATAGCCTATTGGTATCTCACCGAGAGGCAGACGCCTTTACCTACAATAATTAACAAATATGGCGAGTGTACTTTGTACATGAATACACAAGAATATGTTGTAAGATGTCATAAACGTTGAAGAATATTTTACATCACATACGGCTCTAACAGCAAAATTAACTCACGAACCATACAAAACACTGGATATTTCGAAATCCCATACAGAAGAAGTCTTAATATGATTCGCCATATGAGTATTATATCTATAAATAATGGCAACGTAAATAATTAAATATGGCCTTATATAATCTATTGAAATGTAATAATGGGGTTTGTTGGTAAATAAGTAATAAGAATAAATTGATAATTATCAAATTAGTTTCATCGGATCATAGAGATGCACACTACAGAGTGAATGAAAGTAGGCAGCTCAGATTAATGGTGGCGATGATGGAAATGAATTCCAGGAATGTATTCCTTTAAATTCAACTTTTTTTCTTTTTCTTTAATGTAGATATTGCAGCTGGCCACATATAAACGCAAACATCACAGTAACACTAAAATCAAGAAAGCTTTGCATGGAACATCACATCACAGCACGCGCAGATCACTATGACATGAACTCACTAAAACCACAACCCTATCGTGTATAACCCTTAATAAGTATTTCGATGTAATCAACATATATCTTACTATGATAGATTTTCAATCTTCCATCTATTTATTGAAATCTCTACGAAATTCCATAGTAAAAAGAAGAAATACAAACCTGCATCTTGTCCAAAAACACTGGCCACTAGCAAACACACCACTGCAAATGTACCCCACATCCTGACTGATCTAAGTGATTTGTAATTGGTTCAGTTGAACGTCATCCCGGACTCTGTGCCAAGGGGTCACTTGGTATCTGCTTAGTACGTCACAGTGCGTTATCTTTAAAGCAGTCACATTCGATTTTGCTTGGCAGTTTGTTAGTTAAGCTACATCAAATTAAGTTTCGACTTGACTGTAATTTGTTTTTGATATATTAGCTAATTAGTCAGTCACTATTAGTTGTTGTTTTCATGAAGTTGCTATTGTTACACCCGCATTTAAAAACATGTCTTCTTAGTGTACTCGTATTACAATACATACAACATAATTTTATTGTCATGTCTGAAGTTACTCGTGATCAATATTGTCAGCAGATTAGAATTTATTTATTATGTAATTGAATAAGTCATCGTGGGAAACAAAGCTAGAAAACTAATACAGTTTTTATGTCTCATCCTTTTAATTTTACTAGGTACCTCAGTTACGAATGACCAATGATTTCAAATTACAAAACCGACACAAGTAGTTATGTCGGTTTTCAACCGACTTCAAAAAAAGGAGGAGGTTCTCAATTCGACCCGTATGTTTTTTTTTTTTTTTTTTCTATGTTTGTTACGCGATTGCTCCGCCAATTATGAACCGATTTGAACAAATCTTTTTTCGGCGTATAGGTAATACCTCAAGGGTGGTCCCATTGACACCAGGTCAGGATCTGATGATGGGATCCTGGAGAAATCGAGAGAACTCTTCAAATATTATAGGCAGACCTATAGTGATTTTTGTGTTTTTCATAATAACTCGTGCAAATGCACATGGTAAGCATAATATTGTGATGCGGAACTGCTGATGAAGACCACATATGGCCACCAGATCTGCTCAATACTAGGTACAAATACAATGCGTGGCTGACGGGCAGGCAACGCATAGCCTAAACCGGTGGACCTAGAGCCATGAAACTTTGTACAGGGGTTCCTTAGTCGCGTGGGGTAGCACTGATATAGCATTTGACAAAATTAATTCCCCAAGGGAGGGGGGGATAAGGGGTTACAGTTAGTATTAAACTCAATCTAATCAAATAGGGTTTGTGGAAGTCGGTTTTTTCTAAAGTTTACTTTTTGTTTCAATTATGTAATTTGAAATTATTGATATATTCGCACATGGAAAAAAATATGTTTATTGATAATAGAAGGAAAGGTGAATTTTACCGAAAGAATATTTTAATAATTCGTTTCAATTGTTTGTACTTTTAATGGAATAATTATTAATGTAGATTCAAACTCAGATCTCTTCATTACTGTAGATATTTACAAATATAAGTACTTAGAATATGTAATTTTTGCCACTTCTCTATGTTGGATGGACCACTGACTGAACACTGTGGGAGAAGAAGGGCAAAGAAACTCACACAGATTGATTTTTAGGGTTCCGATCCTTAAAAGGAAAAAAAGGAACCGTTACAGGATCACTTTGTTGTCCGCCCGTCCGTCCGTTTGTCTGTCCGTGTGTCAAAAAAATATATTGGTAATAAGAAAGTATCTGATCAAAAGAGATGTATTTTTCTGGGACTGATTTTTGAACCATGTTCATAGAGCGGTTTTTCTGGAGGGAAACAAATAAGAAACAATAGTTAATTTTTTTTTCTTAAAAGCACCTCTTTATTGCAAATAATTAATCTTGCCTAATATCATCTTATTTCTAGAATCAAAAATGGTTGCCTGTAAAGTTGGTATACGGGCGAAAGTTTTACGTGACAACGACTTTGAGTGGTAAAATAATTTTAATGTGAATTTTAATGTGAATTCATTCGTATAGTAGGAAGAAGGATGAAATAATAGTAACAATTTAAAACATTTATTTATACAAAGAATTATATTTAAAACATTAATTTATACAAAGAATCTCGCACTGAATTTCATATTAACAAAATTTTATTTTTACCTTTACACATACATACGTAAGTGGAAGGGACGCGTGCCTTTCACTTTTTATGTCTGTCTCTCTCGCTCTTAGGCGGGCTAACCATGCCCGAGTGGAAGGGACGCGTGCCTCTCACTCGCTCTCATTGTGAGCGCATAACGTGAGCGGAGCGTAACGCAGTTTCTTGAAGTGTCACCCGGCAAACCAATTTATAAGACGTTGTCACGTCAAAAATAAAACGGTGATTTGATGACTTGGCTAGGGTACGGAATCACAGGAATATAAAATAACTTTTTAGATTCAATTGGGTTTTACGGCCCTGGAAAAATACTCACACATACACATAGGTCAAGTATTTTTTTTTGTCTAACAAACTTTGCCCCTCTCCCTCTTTCCTCTGCATCAAAATTCCAGATGGCTCCACTTCATCCATTCTTTGGGCCTACAGATCAATTCTGCCAAAGCAAATCTTTTGTTCACGAAACGCCGTATAATTAGACGTAGAATGGCCGCTATGACTGCCTGCATTTATAGAAACAGGCTCTGTCAGGTTTCTCTGAAAAGGAAAAAATATCAAAAATCATTTGCTTGGTCAAGCTGGAAATGTTGTATTGTGTGAGTATTTCTTCTCCAATATTGACAATAAGGTTTTCCCTACGAAGTGGTTGAGCCAATATTACAAGTACCACTTAAATGTTTTGTTCTTTAAAAGCTTTTTTTTAGAGCTAAATATAAGACCGATGCACGCGTCGAAGACACCAACATCGCGGGGAAAACCTGGATTCGGTTGACGCAGGATCAGATAAAGGGTTTTGAATTTCCATACGGTAGCTGGCTTCGAGAAGGTAAACATAAGTCTTATTAGTAGCCAGCTACTAAACGTGATATTATTTTCCCATTTGGTAGCTGGCTCCGAAACTTGGCTACGACGAAACGGTCCGAAGGGAACTAAAAATTAGTAAATTGGCAATTAAAATTGAGTGGTAAATAGTTAAATACCCTATTCCAGCAGAATGAAACACTTCCTGAATCCAAAAAAATATATGTTATCAAACCGTCCCAAAAAAAATGTGTATGAAAACATTACAATGCCATTGGAAACTATATGAAAATAAAATAAAATCTAATACCTAGTTGTTTTTTTTACCTAAACGAGTTATTCCAAGAGTTCTACAAGGAACGCTGGTATGGTCTTAGGTGTAAAAATCGGTAATCAAATAATAAGGAACTAACTAAAGGCACTAACATACATAACTGATAGCCTCATATCCGGCAGCTCTTGCGCGCTGGCCACAGATTCCATGTTCAACTTATCTAAAAAATTTGTGTCTAAAATTTTAGAAATCATCAGCTGTTTTTGGACTTTATTTATGGACGTAAGTGTCGCGCTGCAGTTAACGCCATTATATACTTTATATTATAATATTTCTATTGTAATTTGTGAAAATTCCAACCACCACAAATCCAGTTGCTAATTTTGAGGATTACAGGCGCCTTAATTGTATTGGATTTTTAGCGCCATCTATGGACAAGTTACGGATTTTCCGATAAGTTTATAAACCATTCACAGCTTTATCCTACAGTACTAAGATGTATTGAATAGTCGGTTGCGTAGTAAATATTGTTTAAGTACGTCAGATGGCGCTGCAGTCTTGAGTCTAGTTGATTCCTCTAGTATTGAAGAAACTCTACTCTGATACGAAGATATATGGACATGGACAAGATACAGATACCTAGAATAACAACAACAAAAACCTTTGCGTTATGCGTTTTCCCAAACAGATGACACAGGCACACACAACACACAATACACAATCTTGCTCTAATTTTTGGCTAGTCAAAATATATGCTATTTTAGGAAGTGTCAAAAAAAACGTTTTAAGTTCAGCGCTGGATGTGGATTCGATTTTGATCGAACCGCATCTTCTGCATGAGCGGTGAGCATGAAACCTCAAGAACACGGATCTCGAATGCAGTAAAGTAAGTATATTTTTAAAATGAATTTAAAAATGTACTGATTTCATGTGATAAAGTGCATAGATAGGTGGTAGTATAAACCTAGTCATTACAAATTAATGACCCTGCCTACAAATGACGTAATGTTTGACTTCCGAGGAAACTGTGCTACACTAGGATTGTTAGCTAGTCGCCAGTACGATGGGAAAACTTTCTTGGAATTTGAAAACTAATTAGGAGGTTTTTTATTATGTGGTAAAATAAAATTTTCTATAATACCTATAAGCAAACTGGACTGTCAAGGGCCAAGACACTCTGGGGGTTTTTGTAATACTAAAATGTAGGTATCTTTTTCTAAAAAAACCTTTCGTTTTGCTGAGATATAACTGAAATACTTAGTAAATAATCTAAAGGCTGCATTTGGCCATACGTTTGGCCAACGCGCTCGGCAAAAGGACATGACAAACCTTATCCGAGTGACAAACACACAAACTAGGCAAATCGGGTGTTTATACGTTTGGTCAACGCGTTTGTTGAGCGCGTTGGCCAAACATCTAATGCATCTATAAGAATCAACAAACAAATCTAACCACCGTTCCCAGCGTCATTAAATGATTAATTAAGGTTTACTAAGTGAAGGATTTTGTACGTAAATTCAAGATTCAGTTTAAATGTCTCTGGGCAGTGGGTAAGAAATTGTTTTTCAAAATCATGTTCCATATTATTTCTCGAGTTACAAATTGCCAATTAACTCAAACCGACTAAATGGAAAGGTGCCACAAAACCAAATGTCTGGATGGAGTTTATGCACAACTCGCCGACTAACTAGTCAACTTAAATAAATAAGGTATAACAGAGTTAGAGCTCCGCTGGATATGATACATCAAGGTTAAACTATCGAATGCAAAATACGTAGGTTAGGTAGATAAGGTACCTAATAATTTATACCTATGCAAAAAGTTAGCACGTTACTTAACTCTGCGTAATTAGTTGTTGACGTGATAAAAACAAGATTTTTTCCAATTCCGTTTGTATTTTATCAAAAGATCTAGATAAGATTAAATATTCTGCAGTTATGTTATTTTTAAATTAAATCCAGATGACGCGAAGTGGAAAATTATAGTTTTTGGGCTTTAACCTGTACTACACACAATGAACGGTCTAATTAAACTTTGCTTTAACCTGTTGACACGGAACCAAAGTCGAACAGTGTAAGAGAGTTGATTTGGTGTATAGTATATCATATAGAATATTAATTTTCTATTGTATAGTAATAATTTGCAATTGCATTATGAGCATGAGATTTACCTATAAATATGACGGTTGGTTAAAATAGCCCCTCTTTCGTTGTACTTTTGAACTACTTGTTGAAAATCAAGAAAAACATAAAATACCTACAGATTTTATGACTTCCTTCCTTCCTTCCTTCCTTTCGTTGACCTAGAATTAATGAAGGCACCAAGCAAATTCGAAAACCTAAAACATGTAGGGTTCCCTTAGGTGTGCCAGTCTCCAACTCTCAATTCACATGTTTTTTGTTTGAAATGACTATTATTTTAATTAAACGGAAAAATCTGTTCTACTGAAAGCTCTACCCGTAGTATCTATAACCCTGAAAAGTGGTGATAGGACGTTATGATAATGATAAGGCTCTAAACTAATTTATTTTTATCAGTCGTTTGGCAAATCGGCAAATCAAAGAACAACCATTTTTTTTAATTCTCTGACATAAGTAAGATGGCATGGCATTGAACTGTCAACTTTTTACTAATGGTTCTTTTCAGATCAGCAGACCAACGATCTTTTGGAATGCGGTGACAGGTAGAAACTAACGCTTTTGACAGATTCATTGTATAAGTTGCGCAGAAATCGTAGACAGAGAAAGGAATAGACCGCATGTATGCGTATACCGTTGAGATGGAGATAGAAGTAGAATCACCCCCTGTAGTGGTAGAATGGTGTCCCCTAGAAAACGCCACTCACACGCCAAAACATAGTTGGACGGGTGTAGGTACAGACAGAGCCACCAACTTAGCTGTTCAGGTGGGAAAAATTGGTACTACGGACTTATCATCCGCCATCAAATAGCAACATAGTATCTATACTATGTCCGCTATTATGAAGACTACTATGACACTAGCGACCGCTATCAAATCAACTGAACAGAGTGAACAGACACCTATTGGTGGCACTTTTATACCGGAATCTGATGAAAAATAAATCCATAGATGAAAATTGTGATTTTCATATGGCAATGTCTATCATTGTCTATTGTCACCTGTCAAATCAGGTCGTCGCGTCATAAAATGCGTTCACCCAGGCTGTGTCGCCCACCTTTCACTAGGCACGCACGGCCATAGAAAAGGATGACACAAACGAAATTAATGTACGTTTAGAATTTCCCATTGTTGCACACATAAAATTTTTATTTCCCCATTTTCCTTCAGATTCCGGTATAAAAGTGCCACCAATAGGTGCCTGTTCAGTTCAGACCTGGCTTTGCATATTTGAACGCTGAGTAAGGGAGATGTGTTCCAATAATGTAGTCTCTGCCTGCCCTTCTGCCGGAAAACAGTCGTGAGCATATCTATGTGACGTGGACTTTGGGAATATAGATTTGGACCCTTACCAGCTCTTGCGGTGCTGATGAAGCACCTCACTGGAAATCATGTGTACTATGTGCTGCGTTCTAACGGGCGCTGCACACCAGTTGAAACGAACTAATCCTGCCAGTTTTCCTGCACTTTTTGCTTGTCTTTACATAACCTTGATCTTTCTTTTATAATAGCTCAACGTATATAATGGTGTTGGCTATGAGACATAGTGGAGTGATGCGCTGGCCATTGTCATAGGCAGTTAGGAGTCTAAGAGCTGCGTTTAGTTCTGTGTCATTGTGCGTTGGGAGGCAGCGATGATGAACGTGGAAATGTTTTGGATATCTGTGCTCACGATATGCTCCTCGATAGGCGGGAGCTGGATGAAACAAATTCGTAAGTTTTACTGAATTATGGAAATAACATTTCGTATAAATATATCTAGATATAAACATTTATATGCTTATGTCTCTAGATGACGACCTCAGTGGCTCAGTGGTTGTGCATCTGCCTACCATGCGAGAGGTCCCGGGTTCGAAACCCGGCTGGAGACAAAAAAAAACCCCAGGTCTTGGATGTTTACATGTTTGTGATGTCGCTGTTTCTGGTTCCCACGACACAGGGTATCCTAGTGTGGGGCCAGAAGCAATGTATGTGCCTGTATGTAAATGTTTATGTTTATGTTTATAAATTTATACGAAATGATGTGTAACCTGCCTGTCGTAACCAGAAACAGCCACATCCCTAACATATATCTAATAAATATCCAAGCAGCATCATTTAAGGGTTCCGTACTCGAATGAAGCCCATCGGGGAATCCGGATTATCATTTTAAACCTCCTCCGCTGACAGTCCGTCTCTATGTCCATCTTTTTGTCCATCAGCCGTTATGAACCGAAATAAGTAGGGAGCTGAAATTTTCAAAGAATGTGTATTTTTGTTACCAGTACAGCAATAGCTGAAAATTACAACTATCTACAAATATGAATAAATTTATTTTTATTCTATTCTAAATCAACTACACGAAATTTTAAAAATTAATGACAGCTGTCGACCAAGTTAAATTTTACAACTGTAAATACGTAACTAACAAATGATAGTATTTCACTTATAAATTATAATTAAATTTTGTATTTAGAGTAAGCTTCGATTAATTGTTGGAATCATACAAATTATTACGTGACATAAACGCCTGAACAAAGCAACAATCAGAAAATTATTATAATACATTGAGGTAAACTATGATTGTATGATACGTGAGGTATTTCCGGCAACAATCAAAGTCTGCTCTTCAGACCAAATTAAAGTCGACCTATAATAGTTCCAAATGGACATACACTTGAAGAACCATATTCGCATTACTCATTATCACAATGGAGTTGTTAGTAAGATTATTATTATATGTGTGCGATAAAACTAAAGGGAATCCCCACCGGAGCTAATTATGTTCATACACTTTGCCTTTAAAGTTGCCGATATCAGAGTGCTTCCCCATTAATGGGGCAAACACGATAACCACTAATTGGGTTGTGTTCGTTGATCTTTTCTTGAAATCCAAAGAGGGGCGATGGACTGAGTCAGTACGTCTCTCTTCGGTGTTTTCCCTTAGGCTTAAGTAGAAATATATAAAATAGTATTGTTAGTGTATTGTTAAGGTCCTGACATATTTTAAAAGAGGTACGGGGGAGTTTCTTGCCCTCCTTTGCTCCATCCCTAAGCCCACAACTTCCGAACGGGCGGTAGTATACAAAAATATTAATATTATATTGACGTTGACTAAGTAACCTGTATGGTCGATAAAAATTTTGATCTCTGAACTCTGAATAAATCGGTCAAGTGCGAGTCGGACTCTCACACGAATGGTACCGCACCATCGTACAAGATCCAAGTGCCTGATAGTTATTACGAGAATATCTTCATCTCATAATTTTGCTATCCAAAATAGTCAGGCGCTGTTGTATTGAAATTGACTTAATACTATTTTATTCTAAACACCCTTACTTTTTCGTGAAATTCAGTATTTGCTATTGAAGCGGTAACAGATATACACATTCTGTGAATGTTTCAACTTTCTAGTTATTACGGTTCGTGCGATAGAGCTCGCTGACAGACAGATAGACGGACGGACTGACAGCAGAGGCTTAGTAATAGGGTCCCGATTGGCACCCTTCGGACACGTGAACCCTAAAAAAGGACACGGCTAAATCGATAAGTGGACGACTGCCCCCATATTTTCTAAGTTACCTATTGATCCTGAATGGCTGAATTCTAAAAGTTTCAGGAACTTTTCAGATTGTCACGTTTTTGAAGTAAAACTTCTTAGGGCACGGGGGTAAAATTTATTTAACCTCTCAACTGTGGGTTATTCATATATTTGCTTTTCAATTGCTACTAGCCGGGTGCTATCACGAGTGGCTAAGAAATGTAACGGAAATTGGAATCGGTGACGTCAGGGTCGGCTGAAGACTTTTAAAACCGCAACTATTTTCAATACGGTTTTTAACTAATCAGATATGGCCAAGATGGCGCCGCCGCCGCCGCCGCCGCTGGCTGGGACAAACAAATGAACAAAACCAACTAGCATGACTCAAACTACTTCGTTCAACCTCTTTGTTGGAACCGGAACTTATGTTTGACAGCTGTGCGATGCGATCCATACAGTTTGTAAGAAAAGAGTTTCATCAATGTCACACGGGTCGATATGGATTTCTAAAACAAGCAAAGCAATGCATACATTTGAGCGAGACGGCTTAAAGACATGACGTCAGATGGTATATAATCTGAGCGAGATGCAAATAGTAGTGACACTATTGAATGGATTGAATGAGTTAAGTATATCACCACGAGCGCGACAAATTGTAGATAAGGAATGGTGGGAAATAAATGACATGACGTATTAAAAGTAAGTACAAGTATAAAATAATTTCAAATAATCGGACGTCTGAAACTTAAAAGTAACTTGAAGCAGAGATTAGATCTCAAAATTGGAAATTTAAATCTCTTTTAGTATAGGTAGGTATAGGTGTATAGTATAGGTACCACTTAATGATCTAGCTACAGAAGTTTTACTTCTAACACGTGTACGGTGCTACACGCGTATTTTTTTATTTTATTATAAAGCCTTGTTTATTCCTTGATATAGAATTACAATATTACTTAATAAATTTAATTTTTAATTTTTTACATCATTTCATTTCATTATATTTTAATTTTAGTATCATTTTAGATTATTTAAATTATAGGATTAAAAACAATTGATTGTCACGTTTAATTATTGCTTAAAAGTTTTTGTCAATAAATATAGACTAAGGAATGTGTGATTTCAAATTCAAAATTTTAAATACTATTGGCAGTTTGAAGTATTTATACATTCTGGGGCAGTCCATAAGCCATTTCCTTTAAACTGGCTCGGGTTTTTTTACTACTAACCCCCCCCCCCCCCGTGACAGTCTTTATAAATTAATCACTAACTATACTATTGGCAAGAAATGAGACATAAAATCATGACAACGTTTGAAAACTACTGCGTTTTTCCTTTAATGACATATTTGGTTTGTCAATTAAAAACGCAGTGGTGCCCTAATATGTCACTTATGGTGCCATTATTTTTCGTCTAGCAGTTCTTGCCAAAGTAAAAGGTTTAATTGTCTAAACTTTGTAGAAATGTATTTTTTTCCCATACACATAATTTGACTACGCTGTTTTTGCGGAACCCTTCATGTGAGAGTCCGATTCACACTTGACCAATTTTTAGAAAATGATACCTACCAACCCCAACTTGTTGATGTCATAAATAAAGATAAAAATGTATCTCTGTAGAGTTACAACCAATCTTCCGCCATTGCCCTGTGCCGTGAGTCACGTACGGAATCGTATGGCAGTGTCTATAGCGAGGGCGCAAAACTCCGGTTTGTTTTTATAATAAAATACCTAACGAAGCAACGGACCTACCAGAAAAGAGATTCAAAAACTATGTTAATAACGGTCTTTTAAAGAAGTTTTATTACAGTGTAAAAGAATATTTAGATGACAAAACTGCGTGGTCTTTACCATCTCGGCGCACAGAAAATACAAAGAGGGGCGATGGACTGAGTCAGTACGTCTCTCTTCGGTGTATTTCCAAGTAGAAATACATAAAATTGATTTTTTTAAGGCCCTCCATATTTTAAAAGAGGTACGGGGGAGTTTCTTGCCCATCTTTGCTCCATCCCTAAGCCCACAACTTCCAACGGGTGGTAGTATACAAAAATATTAATATTATATTGACGTTGACTAAGCAATCTGTATGATTTTATGGTCAATAAAAATTTTGACTTTGACTTTGAATTTAAAGCCGGCGCGGAGGGTCTCGGCACCGTAAACAAGCCAAAACCGGCAGTAACCGCCCTCGCTATCGCTATTGCTATGCGATTCCTTACGAGACTCCCGGCCCTGAATTAATCTGAGGACTATATGCATGCAAATGCAGTCACGTAATGTGTAGCTAGATAAATCTACCGCATATTAAGCGTCTTCCGACACCGCATAAAATGACCATAATATGCTCGGTGACACAGGGTTAACTCCTTCCATATGAGTATAAACGGTACTATGTCATTATCCCTTGATGACGGCAGCGGACAGTGCTATTATTACAGCAGCTTCTATTAAATGAGTCTAGTATCTTCTGGTTTTAGATTGTGACGTTTGGTAGGTATGTTAAAGTTTGTATTGTACGAGTAGGTCGTATTGTATCGAGTTTTTGGGAGAAATCTTAAGCTAAGTATTTGCAGTTACAAAATATTCAGTGTTCCGCAAAATATTACATCAGGGGGGTCATTCCGCTATTTACATTACAATTCGCTGACCATTCAATGATCCGAAATGGTAGTCCAGTCCCGTTAATTTAATTTTACAATTTCATTACAATGGTGTACTTATCGTTCATGCAAAATGTTCAGCTTCCTGGGAATTTGTGCAAAGGTACCCCTATTTTTATGCCTAATTTGACTGGACTATATAGTAGACATCTTTGAATGATCAAGGTATTGTAATGTCCCAGGAAAAAATCATAAGCAACGCGCCCAATCGCTTAAGGACAGAAGAGTCCTTTGAACAATATTGACTTTAAAATTATAAAAAAAAATTGACATTAAAATTAGTTTGACAGTGTGGGCTATTCTTGAGGTGTCAAAACCACTAAACTAGAGGAACTAAAGGCACTAAACTGACAACCTTCAAATCCGACAGCTCTTGCGCGCTGGCCACAGATTCCATTTTCAAACACACGTAGCTTGTATAGTTTGTGTCACCTTCGGAATCGCAGGCACTGGGTACCAAGACGTCAATGAATGTCTAATTTTTGACGTTGGTACCCACTGTCAAACTAATTTTAATGTCAATATTTTTCCCTTTTCGTCCAGGAGAATGACAATGGCTTGACTTAGGGGGTTAAAAAACACTTTCTTGTTTGACACGTTATGAATAGGCTTAGGAGCAAAAGAGTTCAACGGGTGACTACCACCACCAAACATAAACGGGTGACTACCACCACCAACATAAACGGGTGACTACCACCACCAACATAAACGGGTGACTACCACCACCAACATAAACGGGTGACTACCACTAACAAACATAAACATCTAAAGGGGCTTTTTAAAATTTCTGGATAACACCGATCTAATTATAAGAATGAGAATGTATTTATTTCGAAAGAAAGACTTAAAGCTAGGTTTACAAGTTATCGTTTGTCCAAAAACAATATAAACAGGAGTTTGACTGCGGCCCCACACTAGGCTGAGCCTGTATCGTGGGTGCAATCGTATGATTAGGAGAGTGGGAATTGTTGTGCTTATAGTCTATTCGTGATAAGAGTGCAGTAACGTCCTCTATGTCCGGTGGCCCAGCCACGCCCCGTAACCAATCAAATCGTTTCCAATTATCAAGCCAAATTCACAGTGACCAGTTGAAGGCAAACTTTCGAACGCGAAGGTTGTGTCCTGTCCTGTGAGTGTGTGTTAACCGATTTAAATTTAAATTTCACTGCATTCCTATCACGAATAGACTTTAGTAGTAATTTACAAACAAAAAATAAAAGTTAAGATACTTAGAAACATTTAAAAAATATACACATTTAAAATATAAAATATATCACATACTTTTATATAAATCATCATTTATAAGTAAAATCATGATTTGTCTTTCACATTGGGTATTTATCCGGACATTGTGAAATAGGCCTTTTGAAATTATTCCGAAATAACTATCGTAGAAAACCCACCAAAAAATTTTGAACCAAAGTTACCCAACTGCTAACATCTTATATTAAACATCTATAATAATTATACAGGTGCTGAGTCTTTAATATCTCCTTAAACTGCGGACGACAATGTATAATTCCGGACGAGTATAAGTCTGCCAAGTGTGTGTCTGTAATTATACGGAACCATTAAAATATGCAAGAGACAATCACATTACCACATTAGCGAACGACTAACCAGTCTGAAGGCTGAAGCTTGTTCGAATAATCTTAGGTTTATTGTCTTCATGTTTTAATTGGCTTTTAACCCTCTGGTCGACACATCTTATCTATCTATTATTCGCCATTGTTCGTTTGTTTGAGCGGTGTGCTTCTGATAGAAAAGGGGTCAAGAGTCAATGCTTCTAAGTCGATTTTATGCAAACGGAGTATGTGTGAACATTAAAGGTTATTTTACACTAGGCTGTCTAAACATAGATTAGAACCTGAAACCTGTCTTTTGGCCGATGTCGTTTTTGCGTGACAAGGTGCTAGCCCCTCGCCGCCGCAGCTATGGAGTAATGAATCATCGCGATGATTTTCATCACCGCTAGAGCGTTACGACATTTTATGTTTGTACATTAATTTCAAAATTTTGATCATGAACTATATTTCAGTGTGATATTCTTCACCTGGATAAGAAAATAAAAATAGATGTAACTTCCACCGACTAGTTTAACTCAGTAAAAAAGAAACAATGGGTTTGTTTAGATTTATTCAAATACAATTCTTACTTCCTAGATGGCGTTAAAGTCCTTTTCTCACAACAGTGAAAAGGCTCACATTACTATTGTAGTAAATTATTAATTGTTATTATTATGTAGTTAGTATGTGCTTTTAATAATGGTCACATCAATCTATCCTATCGAACATAATTGTTATAACAAGGATTTACGGTAAAAGCTGATAACGGATCGTCCCTGTCCCGCCCATTGGTTCCGGGTTCAAATCCCGCCCAGTTTGTAAACAGGGAATTGTGTTCTGCCAGTTTGTACAACAAGTTTCCTCTCTATCCGCAGCGGATTACATTGACGTGTGCAAGCGAGACCAGAACACAATCGACGCATGCGCCCTCAAGTCCATCGAGAAGCTACGACCACAGCTGGCGGACGGTATACCCGAGTTGAATGTCCCGGGGATCGAGCCATTCATCATACCAGAGGTACGCTACGTATTGGATGACAAGCTGCAACCCGCTCCTTCTCTTCCTCTCTTCTATTCATCCTCCAGCACCCATTGCTGAGTAAAGCCCTCCCTCTTCTTCATTATATTATTATTGCGGTCGGGCGACCTGATCCACTGTTGCCCGGCTGTTTTGGCGATGTCCCCCGAAGATCCCCTTCTTGTACGTTATTGTTGTTAATATTGAAATGCGCTTGTTAAGAGATTCCCGTGTGTTGCATCAAGAGATGCATATTATTTATTACTGATCCAGAGAACTGTAATAATATAATAGATAGTATGTCTGTAGAAAAATAGTAGAAATTAGGAAGCAGTTCTTGATAACACTCTCAGAGCCAGATGCTGCAGGCAACCAGCCTTTCTGACGCACACTTTAATTTAAATTTTCCTGTTGTACAGTGAGCTGTACAATCATCACTGCTCAGATAATGTAAGCACGTAAGATAATCAAAATGATCATAATGATATGTGAGTCATTCAGAAACGGTTGTGTAGTTAAATATGATTAACAAGCATGAGAGATGAGATGACTTATTTTTTTTTAGATAATTGTCGACAGTGGAAATCTGGTGCAATTCAGAGCGGTCGGCAAGGACGTGAAGGTCTCTGGAGCTAGTAATTTCACCATCAAGAATATTCAGTAAGTAAAAAGAGTGTACCAAAACTGTTCATTTGTATGTATAACAGAACGTTTCTCCCATATTAGCGGATAAAGACACGGTGACGTGTGGTTGATTGGTTTAAAAAATCAGAAACTAAAGTATACTTAGCCTAGAGGTATGAATAAGGCGCGGGGAAGGGAGTGGCAGTTCTGTACGGAGTACTGTTATCTCTTCTGTGACTGTACTCTTAAAAACATGTGATGAAAAACAAGCATGCCATCTGTTGTATTAAGAATGTACTACTTATTTTACTTTGTAAGTTAACCATTCGTGCAAATGACGAACACTTGCGTGCTCGCAGTTGTTATTCCAACCGCGTGCTGGTCAGCTTGAGCAACACAAGAATTAGTACAATAGTTGGATAGATGGCGTTCAATTTATTAATGAGTGTGCAAAATTATGAAATCGCCAGGCATTCAGCACGTACGTATTAGGTTATAATTTATTCATTATCATCCTTATTACCACCAAGCCATGACTAACTAAGCACTGTGAATTTGATAGCTAAGTTCAGTGTCTGATAGCGAAACACACATTGTAGTTTGTGATGACTGTTTCAACACACAACCCAGGATTACCAGGTCCATACGATCTATCATTAGAAATCTCACTTGATGGGAATGACTTCGTATATTTGTAAAGGTATTCCTTGACCGATGGTCTAACCCCCTGTCACGCAAAATGGAGCACAGTGGGCACAATTATGCAGAGACACATAAACATAAACATTTACATACAGGTACATACATTTCTTCTGGCTCCACACTAGGATACCCTGTGTCTTGGGAACCAGAAACAGCGACATCACAACATGTAAACATCCAAGACCTGGGAGTTTTTTTTTGTCCCCAGCCGAGATTCGAACCCGGGACCTCTCGCATAGACAAGACAGTCCGCATGCTCGAAGCTATGTTATGTTACGTTTCTTGACCCACGCGTGACACTTTCTATAATTTGTGTTTCTAGTGCGGACTTGGACACGTTCACGATCCGCGCCCGAGTGCGCTTCCCCAAGCTGCACTTCAGTGGGCGGTACCACCTGGACGCGCGACTGCTGGTGGTGCCGCTACAGGGACAGGGCAACATCATCGCCGACGCTGGTGAGTTCATCTGGGCTGCGGATGTGAAGAGTGAAGCCATATGTGGGATAGTCAGAAATATCGGCGCGTGACATGACCGCAAACATATGAAAATACTCTGCTGCGTTTGCATCATTGTGACTTGTCAGCATGAGGTATGGTAGAGAAAGTCTTACCTAAACCTAAGCTAGGGAATCTTCAATAAAATCTGGCAAAAAGGTAAATTGATTGAAACAGGATTGATAAGAGCCACATACTTACTCATGTGATTTGACAGATTGATTCCTTTACTGATAGATCGTTTATTTGTATGTATCTACAATTCTACTAAGAATCCACATAATCTGTGTTAGAAACTACGGTGTTGTGCACCCTTTATGCAGTGATAAAATTGTAATGTGGATTCCATTTGAAGAAAAATAGAGTTTTGAATAACTGCCTAAACGAGGGCGCAACTGTACCTCCCCTGCCTCGTATGGGAATTGGCGTGACGCTTTGTGTATGTGAGAGATTGTTTGTTTATAGTTCCGTCCGCAGATACAATAACCAGTCTGTCTGTACATTTGCACGTGTCCATCATTACGCCTACCTTCATTGATTACGGTCATCACTCCAGCTGTTACATAAAATGAAATGTAATGTAATTGTGTAGAGGGTTCCCAGATAAATGATTTATAACTTAAGGACAAACTGACATGACACCTAACAAGTAGTTAGGTAATGATAGAGTTTATAGTAAAATCAACCTATAACCTGTTAGAGACGGCACCGTCAATGTACCTAATTATCTATCTTGGGAGTCCAAATGTAATATTATTATAGTGTATCAAGTTGCATGGCATAACATAAAATCATGATTGTTGTCGTTTAAAATGCCTACATAACTACTTGTATACGTAGCGTCACGCTTTTTTCCCCGTTGACAGAGGCACGCCCAAACTGCTATCAAACTGTTACAAACCTTTAAAACATGATTGTTGAAGCAGTCATAGTCTACCTCATTATCATCCAGGCCTCGAGCCTAGTATGGAAATAAAATAGTAATAGTGTATCGATTGCTCCCAAGGGCGCAAAGCGATTTTTCCCCGTTGACAGAGGCACGCCCAAACAGCTATCAAACTATCACAAACCTTTAAAACATGATTGTTGAAGCAGTCGTAGTCTACCTCATTATCATCCAGGCCTCGCGCCCAGTATGGAAATAGAATATTAATAGTGTATTGATTGCTCCCAAGGGCGCAAAGCGTATTTGGTTGTCAGCGGCGCCTATCTTGTGGTCTGTGTGCCTTTCGAAGGAGTTGAACCTTCGTTGACCACACTAGACACTAGAAATCTGACGATCATCATCATCATCAGACCTGTGTTTGTAAATAGTATAATTATTAAGTACGTAGGACATCTCAAACATTCAAAGGTCAAAGTAAAAAAAATACGCCATTTTGAGCAATCGGTCGATTGCTATTCGAGTACCGTTATAAAACTCGAGGAATAGCCCTTTAGGAGAACTACTGTAGAGAAGGCTATAATACCCCTCGCGTATACGGTACACGACATTCGATATGGCCCAGTTCGACTTGTGTCCAATGTTTGCCGCACACATATCTTTGCATGACTTTGCCTCGCTCCCTATATTCTGTAATGCGTGACTCTATTTCTTATTTATACATTTCACAGCATAATTTACAAGCAAACTGTGCTTCGAGGGCCTAAAAAGAAAATTATCGAGGAGCCGAATGAATAAAGAAAAGTATAATCGTTTACTTCTCATATTTGAAGGAAAATCATCAGCATGATGATGAAAATGTTAATCGCTGATTAGCCAACGTGAGAAACTAAGCATTTCCTTCCAATGAGCAGCCGCTTGAGCTAAAATGTACGTTGGAATGAAACATGTGTCATAGTAAAAGTTCTTAGAAACTAAAAACCTCCTAAAAATTTGAGCATATTTCTGTGCTTAACGTTCACATTCGTACATAATAAAATAAGTCTCGAATTCAAACTCCATCACCAGACAATGACGATGTTAACTGTAGATATTATTCTTAACTTAATTCTTCTCTGACCTGCAGTGAAATGCGACGCCGAGTTGGTGTTAAAGTCCAAGTTTGAGGAGAAGGGTGGCGTGGACTACATCAAGTTTGTGAGTCTGGACATGGACATCAACGTGAAGGACTATAGAGTCAAGCTGGATGGCCTATTTAGCGGGGACCGGACACTGGGTAAGTTAACTTTTTTGCCATGCTATTTGTTAAACCATATGACACAGGCTGCCAAGTTTTGTTTGATTCTGGCCGAGCTGTGTGTGACCTCTGTAATGTATATGGGTTATGTGTGTGTGAGAGAGAGAATACTGCTCAGAGCCGAAAATCTTGGCGCCAACTGTACAGAAACAGCCCGCATCAAAAATTGCTCTGAAATTCTCGCGTTTCGCGTATCTGCAAAGAATCTGTGACAGACGTCGCATTGTATGCTGCCAACAAATTCCAACAGGGGTGCAATTTGGTATCAAAATAGGAAGTTAAGTTCGGGACCTTTATATCGATGACATTACCTTACTAGATAGGCAATATACAAATTCTCCGTCCCCCAGGTGACGCGGCCAATGAGGCCATCAACCAGAACCGCGCAGAGTTCCTCCGGGCGTCGAAGCCCTACGTGGAGCGGACTTGCTCCAAACTGCTGCTAGACGTCGCCAACAAGGTCGCGAACACCTTCCCCATCGACGACCTCTTACCGGTCAACTAACTGTATCAGTGGCTCTAGGATTATTGTGTGCTTTTGTAGCTCAACATATTTTCCGAAAATCTGTTTTTCTTGGTGACATTTGTTACAATCAAATAGGACCCTTTGAGTATCAAGTGCCACTAGCTCAAACGCGTGTTAAATAAACGTAAGTTAACTTTGACAACTGCGTACTTGTAAGGAATAGTCAACATTTTATTTAAATTCAATTTAATCGAGTTTAGTGATGACCCGCGTTCTAGATAGTGGTACTAAGGTATTAATTCGTAGCCGACCGCAACTTTATGTCGCTGCCTCACGTTGCCGGGCATACCAGTTCGAAGCCCGCGACATGTCGCTCGACTCGATGCCGCAACGAAGTCGATCTCGTTGTAGCGACTTGAGGCGGCGACATGAGGTGGAACCTTTACAAGAATGTATAGTATGTATTTCTTACCATAAAGGTGCGAACGCACTAGGCGGAACTGCACTGCAGCGGAACTGCGCGACACGGCGCGTCATTTTTTGGTAAACCGCACTTGAACTGCAGCGACGCGACAGTTTCACCCGCCATTTGAACAAAGAACGAAAGAGATAGAAAGAGGAGAGAGGGGCGGGGGCGTGAGGTAGCGTCAGTTTTGCCTAGTTGCCCAACTTTGCCGCGCAGTGCAGTGCAGTTCCGTTGCCGCGTAGTGCGGTTTGCTCCATATGTTTGCCTTGAAAGAATATTTTGTCGCGTCGTGTCGCTCAGTTCCGCTGCGGTGCGGTTCCACCTTAAGACTGTATTCGCACACCGCGGCGTTTCTCACTCGATAGAGTATCTTATATCACTATGTTGAAGTTGCAAAAATGTGGCCTCTTTCACTCATTTGTTCGCTATGACTTCCTACGATTTCGATTATAAGTATATGCTTCTTATACAAATTACTTTTTCTTGTTAATACTTCAAAGTATGTTTATTATTATTAAGGTTTCTAAGCTAATTGATTATTGTTAAATCTTGCCCACTGTGAATTGTGATTGTGATTAATAAAGCCAAAAGATTATTTTTCAACAAAGGCCTCTCATTTCTATGTTTGGAATTTGTATAATTTCCTCCTGCAATGATTTGGACTAGATGCGCAATTGCGCATGTTTCTTTTCTCGAATTTATAGGGTTACTAACCAATAAGTATATTAAATTGCTAGCCGCCGCATTCGCCGAAGCTTACTTCAGACAAGAGTACAGCTGATACATTATAATGTCACGAATAAGATTTCATCAGGTAGTTCTGAATATTTGATTGGATGAATAATTGAAACCAATAGTTATCTGAGACGAATACGTCATACACTAACGGCCTGCGTCCCAAACGGTAGCGATACATGTTTCATCTTTTTAATTTTATATATCTGTTCATTAGGGCTACTGAATATTGTTAGCAACACGGCCTACGTTAGTTATTACATTCACATTGCGTAGTCTAATTTTGCCAGTGATACTGTTAAGGTGGTTTTGCTGTAGAAGCTGCGTGTACCTGTGTCAATTAAACTGCGATAGGTGGAGAGCCTTGACCGAAAGTGTTGCTTCATTCGGCTACTATTCTAATAGATTGGACACTCCCAGTATGTATGGGTTGTAATTTGAAGCTGTGTTTGCCTGCATTTGATAGATTTGCGCTTATTACAGAGATGTAAAATAACCCGGACTCTAGATTATCATCAATGGAGCTTCGATGAGGTTGCCGCCGTAGTAACCGAATGTAGTAATGTAATGTAAGTAATGGAATTACTACGTATGAATGCTTAAGTAGTAATTCCATTACTTGCTTACAATGATGCGTGTGTAACGCAACATTAGTCAATAGAAATAATATTCTAGTGCCAACTACCGGATAACATAAAAATCGTAACTCCACATAACCAAATATAATTTTTGTAATTAATGTAATGTTACCCAACTTGCAAGCTGCAACCGTCTTCCGGACCTTCCGGGAACCGTCGCAACCTCCAGGATAAGGGTACGTACTGGCGGGTATCGCAACCGACGGACGTCGGACATTCTCCACGTGCGTCCTTAGCCGGTGGTGGCGGGAGGTGGTGGCGCGGCGGCCGGCGCCCGCGCAGTGGCTGACGATCGCGCGTCCAGGCTGCGCGGCCGCAACTCGACAACACCTCACGTTTGCGACACGACACGTTGTGCAACCAACATGCTGGCCGCAACTGTTCTGCTGTTGGCACTGCAGCTGGCTGCCGCTGATATACGTAAGTGTTTGAGGAATTATCTACAAACTACTGAGCAAAGTAATGATGGATACTATTTCCCCTTGACGGAGTCCAAGTCCTGGATAAACTTTGTCTCTCTGCCACCTCGTATGGTAAAAGGGGTCATCTTCGATCTGTTGTTAAACAATAAACTTGATAGTAGTTTGGCAAGATGGCGCGGTTTTGTAATGTATTTCAAAAAGTCCTGCATATCCTTGCTATCTAGTTTGAGTGGTAGTTAACTAGTGTTGTTGGCCTAGATTCACCTGTGTACGCGAGTTACGAGTGAGTAAGTAAGATGACATAACCTGCGAATGCAGCAAGGGTCCAACTGGTTCTCAGACAAACAGGAGTTTACTTTGATAATTGACGAACTCTGTGTTCGAGTGGGTGAGGATATGCCTCACAGCAACGGCTTGGGATCAGATTCCAGCCGAAAAAGTAGGTATCTGGAAAAGACGACATTCCGAAACCTTCTGGAAACAGAACATACCTTTCCCAAAAGTTGAAACAAGCATAAGCATAATGACCTTAAAACAAAAGTCACAAACGAATTAGGTATCAACAAAATAATTATCATAGAACCAGAACTACGAGTAGAACCAGAACTTCTTTAACAAATGATTCTAAAATCCTAATGATAATTATAATGATTTTACTATTGAGTAATTTCCTTGCCCTGATGCATTTCCACAGAATTCTTTTGATCAATGTGAGGTAGATAATGTTATAGTGTCGCGTGATGATAATTTCAGGAGTTTATATACTGATGTTTTATGTTTTATATACTGATGATAATGTAAACACACTTGCGAGCATCAACATTGATTCGTTAATTCATTATTTACGCATTCTTTTTAGGACTACCCTGATATTTATTTTTGTTTTTGTTTTGCGCCTGTCGGTTAGCTATTATTTATTTTATTACCTAAATATGTGTTTCTCATGTAAGTGAATTGTATAATTCTTTTTGAGAAATAAATATCTTAAACCAATGTTTAAAGTTAGTTCAATGATTTTCAAGTGATGTGTACATTATTTGATATAACAAATGATTTGCAAGGACATGTTTAATTATTAACACTTGACGAACTTGCACACACACCAGAATCACATAAGCGTTAATGCAGCTGAGATAAATAATGTTAATGACTTTACTACTATATACAAGTTACTCTATGATTACTACTACTTAAACTGATACATAAAAAGTTTTCCTAAAACTTGTCAAAACTTAGACAGGTACAGAAGAATTTGAAAATAAAAATGCCTAAATATAGATAACGCCACGAAGTTTATCATACGGGGTGGTAGAGGGACAGTTGCGTCAAATTCTAGCCAGAGTTATTACATATTGCTCTAAAATTGCTTAGTATATTTATTTAGAACTCAAAGAAACACAATAGATAGAACCAAACTTATTCATTATCGGCCGAAATTAATAACCTATCTTCAATCCATAATCTGCAGATTTACGATTGCTAGTGTCAATTTTGACATAAATCCCATAGCGCAACTGTCAAATGTAACGCGTAATCTGCAGATCACGGATAGAGATAGGTTATTGGGATCGGCCGTATGTGTATGGCGGTGAGACATTTACTCGCCCCTGTGTTATTCTTGAACAGTTAGTTATCATGGCATGCCCGAGGAGGTTAGATAGAGTTAGCAGATTAGATACATTTCATGAAGTACCGTTAGCTCTAAATGACAGTAAAGTTCATGTGTCTACATACATATAACAAATCTGCTCAATATTGCTTATCAATCAGGATTTCTCGAAGGAAGGATCTACTTTGATTCTTCCTACAAGTTTCCACACGATGAAGAAGAAAAAGAGAATTCTCGAAAGGCCCTTTAATTGACAATTTTGATTTCCGAAATAGTTATTTTTGAGTAATTGACATTGTTGTAATTTGATTAACTGTGTGTGACAACATCAACCGTGCTACTGCGTACTATTATCACTTCTGTGCTACTGCTACACCGTGTCGTATGGGAACAGGCTATGTGTAAAAGTTTACTCAAGATTAGTACTAACTAGCGTTCCTTTTTACGCTCTAAGGCTCGACAGATGGAAAGCGACGACTTACCAATGTTTTCCGATATTTATATAGACATTTTGTGTGAGTATTTAATGACTCTAGATTATGACAACAGCCCTCCTATCCATAGTACCTAAGTAATAATTATACACAAACATAAACACGTATTTATTTATATTGCTATTACCAATATATACAAACATAAACATTCTATTTATTAATATCTAATATCTGGTTACCGAGCTTTGCAAGTAGTAATTATGCCTAGAGTAGGTCATTCAAGCTAGATAAATAATTAAATAACAATTACTTTTATAATATTTATAGGGATACAAATAAAAATAAAATGTGTATTATATTCACATTCAACAGAATGCGTTTACATCAATCAAAATGCTACTCTGTTTTTAAACAGTTGCAAACGAGAAACAAGCAAGAAGGATGAATAGCAGATGATGAATTTTTAGATTCGACCTTATGTGAATGAAACTTTTTTGTGTGAATTCTCCGACCAAAAAGTATCACGTGATCTGAGCATTGAGGAGGTAACTAACTTGTGAAATTAAATTGCTAATCCTATAGCGCGGCAATGAGAAAAGCATGAAAACTCGGAAATACGCAATTTTTCAGTTATGAGCTCGATCGATTTTTTACCCCCAAAAACCCCTATAATGCAAATTTCATCGAAAGCTACAGCGCCATTTTCTAGAACACAATACATATATCGTTACTTATATATATGTATTCCTCGTATTAGATATTGGCTACCGCTCGGCTCGGACCAACCGCTACGCGGCTGGTCCTCGCCTCGCGGACACCAATTGGGAGGTATCCACGTTACCATTACATCCCTCATAAAAAATAACTGATTATAAATTATCTGTATTTATCCTTACCATTCCCATGCATACATACACAATACCACTCTTATTTGTAATATACACATATTTAATATAACTGTTGATCTCACTCAGTCGAATAAATGTAGTTTTTTATCATTTTCCTTTCTTTCACTAAAACTTATATAATTATTTTTGCCATAATATTACGAATGAAATATCGTACGGATTAGTTAGCAGCTCGGTAATTATATTGTAAACTTGTATTAGCCAGGACTCCACGTGACAGCTTAAACCTAGTGTGGGGTCCACAAGCAACTATGTTTGTAACCCAAGTAGGCCAATAAAGGTTTTGTATTTTATTAGAAATTGAAAAAATATAATAAAATGATAAAAAAATGTTAATTTGAGACCCATGGGAACTCGCAAGCGAGCTAGAAATTCTTTGGACTAAATCGCGCGCCGGCTAACATCACTTTCAGTGAGAGATCAACCTTGGCTATAATTTTCCTTGCGCGCGCAGGCGCGGGGTATCGAAATCGCGAACTATGCACACATTGTGTTGCGTCACGTGGCTCTGTGTGGTCGTTCACCCCGCGAGAATGAGCACTGATAGGAATTAAGTCAGTCAGAAACTGCGAGTAGTTAGGACTACAATAGTTCAAAAACGATGGCACCAGAATTCTGTATTGGACAAAGTATCTAGAAACTTTGTAAAAATTTATTGACAATACCATAGACAAATTGTCTATGATAATACCAATGGGCATCGTAACACCCATTTTTTTTATTCTATAAATCGAAAATATAGACAAATATAAGAAACTAATTTGAATATTTTTTAATTTTTTGATGTCATTATTTTTTTATTAATTATTTAAAATTTCTGAATTTTGTAAGTATGACGTCACCACTGGCATAATTAGGTAAGTTCCTTTGCATTCAATCATGCTTTTAAAAAGTAAAAATACGTTGACGTTTGACAAATGTCAACAAGAGTTAATATTTAATTAATAAGTCGTTGTTATCCGATGTCGGTAACGAGTTATAAGATTTTAATTTCTAAAATTGCCAATAACCAAGAATTGAATTGAGTTTATTGATCTTTTCATGTAAATACCAAGCCAGCGAGCGTCTCGTTCGTAATCTTACTTATTCAAACTAACTGGCAATGAGTGATAACTTTGTGAAAGCTGACTCGCGAAATCTACCGAAGGTGGAAAATATTATGATTATAGAGTATGTGGCAACAAGTAGCCATCATAACTTGGCTGAAATAAGGGGAGCAAAGATCCTAATGTAAGTTAACCATGGCGCGCATGGTCGCCCTCAGCGTCCATGTCGTAGCAACCCCTCGCACAAAATTATCAGAGCCCGGGTTGCAAGGAATAGTCTTGGATTACAGACATAGGTACAAATCACAGTGTCTTTATTTTTTTTGCAGTTTGGAACGAAGCACTCTCTAGATCCCATGATTATTTTAGTATTATTCGGATGTTTATTTGTTGCGATGCGAAGGTTATTTTCAGCGGTTATTTCTCTGTTTGACACTTTTGACAGTTGTTGTTGTTGACAAATGTATTTTTTTAAATATTTGTAGGCAATGGAACTACCGCATTAGAGCCAACGATGACGTATTTGAAAGAAAATGAAATTAACAGTTTTTGCGATAAATATTAATAATCCGTTTTAATTTTATTTATTTAAACCCCTTATAGTAATCAGTATCCCTATTCCTCTAAATGGTTTTCACTTTACGACAATCGATGCCTCCCTGATCAATGCCCATTGTATATTTCCAGTAGTTGTATTTTTTAAATTAGATTTTGTGTAAAGAAATACAGTTATTCATAGAATTCATGAACACAACTACCGATTTGACAGTTCCTAAAAATATATTTATATTTTGATTAGCAGTCCAATACCTATTGAGATGTAATTTTGGGTCTCTAGCTTGTCCAAGGCATGAAATCAATAATGATAAAATAAGATGGCTATCTAGAGAACTATGTTTCGCAAGGCTCAGAGGGTTCTTTAGATCGAGAAAAAAATCTCTCGTATGTTTCAAGAGATGGGTCAACACCGCATAACATCGGTAACCCTACTGTGATTTAAAATTAATCAGAATGTTGATTGAAACTGAAACTTACAATGAAACTTTAATAATTAAATGGTGGTATCCCCAAGCTTTCAATTTCACTGTAGGTATTGAAATTTTAGTGTTGCTTTTTTGCTCGTTAGCACTACTAAAGTCTTCACAAAATAAAAGGCCCGTTTTGACAGTTCACGCCCATGAAGTTTTAACCCCTAATGCGTAGGTAATAAAAGCCAAATGTTGCATGTACCATATCCTAGTATTTCCAGTGGATGTGAGCTGGGGGCTTACTACCGGCTATTGTCTGTCGGCATCGGCTTCGTGTTCGGCTTGCCCCGTATTGTCAGTGATCCGGCTTCGTGTCTAAACGCGCAAGAATGAATTTTATCATTGACATTTCGTTTCATTTTATTGCGATAAATTACAGTATAATTTACAGATCTTATGTATGTATCTTATCTAATGTCCCAATGTTAATTTATCGATGGTGGCATGGCAATTTTAATAATTATAATTATGAATAGAATTAAATTAAAACAGAATAACGTAATAATATTTTTTCACTTGGAAAAAAATAAATAATAATCTTTATCATCCATCACACATAGTATAATTTTATATTAACATTATTTTATTGAATTATAGAATTGATATTAATGTCACTAATAGTCGTAACGACAATACGGCAAGTCGAACACGAAGCCGATGCCGACAGCAATTGCGCGGTAGACCCATCCATAGGTCCCCTGGAAACTATATATATTTGTGTACAGTCGATACATAGAGGTTGATTTTGTCAGAACGTGCGTGATCCGATTAGATACTATACTATCACACATGACGTTTTCTATAAACGCATATGCAAAGGTCAATGCTATTTTAAGATGTCCATCATATTTTCGTTCTCCAAAACAAACAAGCACGTAATAAGCGTTATTTCCATAAGATATTCGCGGCCAGCGATCCACCTTGACACGGTAATCTGATTTTGACTTCTGTTACGAAATACACTCAGATGTATGAGCGTATACTTTTTACCTTAATTTTATGACTTGAGATCATGGTGCATCATATTACATAACACATATTTTTGTATACCTACTAAACACGTACAGAATATGTGTATTTACCGACAATTACGTTCAACCATAATTTTTAACCGACTACAAAAATGAAGGGGGTTATCAATTCGTTGGTGTTATTTTTTTAATTTTTTATGTGTGTTACCTCGAAACTGATATTATTTATGAACCGATTTCAAAAATTATTTTTTTGTTTGAAAGGGAAGCCCAATAGTTTTGTCCCATTTTATAGAAATCAGAAATCGGTCAAGTAGTTACGTTTCTACATTGTGCCTACATGAATAAACTTACTTACTTACTTACTTGCTTGCTTGCTTGCTTACTATGTATTGTTTGTTTCAGCATCGTACATCAAAGTATGTCAACGAGATGACCCAAACGTTGACAAGTGCATAATGAAGTCGATCGAGGAGTTGCGGCCGAAAATATCTAAAGTAAGTTCAAGTTACGCTAGAACTAGATAGAAGGAATAGAATGGACGCGGGTTGCACAGGATCGAGTTGAATGGCATGTACTATGCTTGCCAATTAAGGATAGGATCGCGCTTGTGGCCAACTTCACGTGATAAATGTCGAATTTGTAGGGCCAGCAAAAAAATGTCATACAAAAAATATATAAATTGTTACTTGTTTCCAAAAAGAAGAAACTTTCAATCAACCGAAAATATTTCTTTATTGTTTCTAAGATTTCGTACTAGTCGTAAAGACGTAATTTGTAAGTTATTTGTGAAAATTATAAATTACAAAGAGCAAAATTTAAAGCTTCATGCAATATTAGTACTGGATGATATAGTTTTAAGTGGCATGGAAGAATTAGAATAATTTATATTTTTGTAAAAAAATAAGAAAAATAAACTATTAATAATTCCTGCTTTGTTTTTTTTTTGCACACCTTATAATATACATCATGTAATAACAGGAATCTTATTGGAAACACATTAGAATGACCAAATACCTCATGAAAGATGTTTTTGTTTGCTAGCATTTTTTTGCACACCATACAAATCATTAATGAAGTTTGTGAATATTGCGGAACAAGATGGCGTCTTGACAGTCCTATTCTTAGTTGGCTTTTATAGTACATTAGGAGGGCTATACTCAGCAGTAGGTTCTCTGGCATTGTCAGGCTGACAGGCTGATGATAATGATGAAGTTCAAATGAAATAATTACTTACAATGTTAACTTAGGGGTGAAGTTAAGCAATGAAAGGCAATATACTGACGTATGTATTTATTTAAGTATAAACTTAATAAGAACTAGACTTATAATAATTAAACTATGAAAAAATACTGACAAGAAAACGTTAACAGTTGTAATACAAACAAGTTTGAAGCATACAACATTTGCAGACAACTGGGTATTTTTGTAAATGAAATATTCGGTTTGTCCAATGTACCTAACACGCCGTGGTCCACTTCATAAGTTCTCACAATATTACTTAATTAATTTAAATTAGGTCGATTTGCACCAAAAACACTAATTGTGATTAACGCGTTAATCGCAATTAAGTTTGACAACTTTCATAATTTTGACAGCTGCTAAATAGAAACAAGGAGTTAATAGTAATTAAGTTTTTGGTGCAAATGGTCCCTAATTTACTAACACTGAGTTGCACGAAACGACTTTGAAAATAGTTGTCACTTAAATAAATTTATTGGAGAGAATCTCATAGGATTGTCCTTAGTTTCTGTTGAGGATATTATTAAAATTCAAATTTGTTATTTGTGCGCGGCTTCACTATTCCATATATCTCAAATGTAATTCCTGTCAAAATGTCGTCGCTAACTAACACTCAAGCATGAGGCCCGAAATCAATCGCCCGCGGTTCAGAACCTTATAAGAATAAGAATAATGTATTGTTCGCAAAGACATTTCGGTACATTAAAAACACAGGATAGTTCGTAAAACAATTAAGTAGCTTAATTTGTGTTAGTGTACCTGTTCCCCACGCCTTTGTTGTGGGGAGACAGTTGAACTCCGTTTAGCAGCTCTTTATTTGTTGGTAGACGGTGATCAGTAAATCTGTGGTAAAACATCTATGTCTTATTGTTCGAGGGTGTGTATGATGTGAAGAAGGTTGATGTGTACATGGGGAGGGTACCGTGTGTGTGAAGTCGGCGTGGTGTGTGTGTGTGTTTGTATGTGGGATTTCTTGGTTTTTTGACTTGGTAATGAAGTCCTAAACGTATGAAAAGGCAAGCAAAATAATTTATCGGCTCCCGGGGTCGTATCCATCCGTATTCAGTCGTATTTTACGATTTATCAGAACATCAATTTAATCCTCTTGGTCACTCGAAGACCACGAAGAACTAGATGAACTCGAAGTTCCATTGTTCATGCTAGAACTAGAGCTGGATGACGATGATGAACTGGAACCGTAACTACTGCTCGAGGTAGAGGAACTAGAAGAACTATATGTAGAAGATGGCCCATTTGATGATGATGACGATGATGATGAAGATCTCCTGATCTTGGTTGGCGTAGACAGAGACGAATTTGAAGAAGTTTCTGGATTTGACACAACATACGATGATGACGATGATGATGATGTTGTGTTAGGAGTAGAACCATTATTACTTAAGGTAGTTGATGATGATGATGATGACGAGGTGCTAAAAGTGTTTGGTCTAGAACTAGAGCTCGAAGAATTAGAAGAATTCCTAGGAGAAGACAAAGTTTGTGTTTTCGATGATGATGATGATGATGATGACACGCTGCTTGAATGAGAAGAATTGCTTGGAGTGAAAAAAGTTTGTGACGACGACGAAGATGTGCTAAAAGTATTTGGAGTAGAACTAGTGCTAGAAGAATTAGTTGAACTAGAAGAATCACCAAAAGTATTGTTAAGAGTTGAAGTGTGTGATGATGACGAGGACGATGAAGATGTGCTTGAAGCATTTGCAGTATTATTTGAAGAAAAATTAGAAGAAACATTTGGAGTAAAGGCATGCGACGAAGACGAAGAGGTGCTAAAAGTATTTGGAGTAGAACTAGTACTAGAAGAATTAGTCGAACTAGAAGAATTATCGCGAGAAGACAAGGTATGTGATGATGATATTGAAGTGCTGTGAGTATTTGGAGTAGTACTATTGCTAGAAGAATTAGTCGATCTGGAAGAATTATTTGGAGTTGATGCAGCATGAGATGATGAACCTGAAGTGCTAAATGTTGTAGGAGTAGAAGTGTTGCTGTGAGTTGAACTAGAAGAATTATTTGGTGTGGATATAGTGTGCGATGAAGATGAAGAAAAACTGGAATTATTTGTAGGAGGTGGGTTAGCTGAATTATTTGAGCTCGTTGAATTATTTGGAGAAATTGAGCTGGTTGAATAATTTGGAGTATTTGTGTAAGTTGCAGTGTTCGTTCCTGTAGTAGTTGAATTATTTTGAGTAGAACTTGCCGAATCAGCTGAGGCAGTTAAATTATTTGGATAAGTTGTGCTAGTTGAATAACTTGAAGTTGTTGAATTATTCGAACTATTCGGAATATTTGAGTCAGTAGAACTATTTGGAGCGCTTGAGTTAGTAGAATTATTCAGAGTGCTTGCGGCAGTAGAATTTTTCGGGGTATTGGAGTCGGTTGAATTATCTGGGCGACTTGAGTCAGTAGTAGTATTTCGAGCGCTTGAGTCAGTAGAATTATTCGGAATACTAGAGTAAGTTGAAATATTTGTTACACTTGAGCCAGTAGAAGTATTCGAGTTAGTTACATTATTCGGAGCACTAGAGTTAGTTAAATTATTCGGAGCACTTGAGCCATTTGAACTTTTTGATTTACCAGAGATTGTTGAATTATTTGGAGTGTTCGAGTCTGTTAAATTATTTGGAGCACTTGAGTCTGTTAAATTATTTGGAGTATTTGAGTCAGTTGAATTATTCGGAGCACTTGAGTCAGTTGTATTATTCAGAGCACTTGAGTCAGTTGAATTATTTGGAGGACTTGAGTCAGTTGAATTATTTGGTACACTTGAGCCAGTAGACTTATTCGGAGCACTAGAGTTAGTTGAATTATTCGAAGCACTTGAGCCATTTAAACTTTTTGAATTACCAGAGTTTGTTGAATTATTTGGAGTGTTTGAGTCTGTAAAATGATTTGGAGAACTTGAGTCTGTTAAATTATTTGGAGTATTTGAGTCAGTTGAATTATTCGGAGCACTTGAGTCAGTTGAATTATTCGGAACACTTGAGTCAGTTGAATTATTCGGAGCTCTTGAGTCAGTTGAATTATTTGGTACACTTGAGCCAGTAGACTTATTCGGAGCACGAGAGTCAGTTGAATTATTCGAAGAACTTGAGTCGGTTGGATTGTTTGGTACACTTGAGTCAGTTGAATTATTCGGAGCAATTGAGTCTGTTAAATTTTTCAGAGTACTTGAGTCTGTTGAGTCAGTTGAATTATTTTGTACACTTGAGTCAGTTGAATTGTTTGGAGCAATTGAGTCTGTTGAATTATTTGGCGCACTTGAATCTGCTAAGTTATTTGGAGTACTTGAGTCAGTTGAATTATTCGGGGCACTTGAGTCAGTTGAATTATTGAGTACATTTGAGTCAGTAGACTTATTCGGGGTAAGAGAGTCAGTTGAATTATTTAAAGTACTTGAGTCAGTTGAATTATTCGGAGCACGAGAGTCATTTGAATTATTAGAAGTACTTGAGTCTGTTGGATAATTTGGTACACTTGAGTCAGTTGAATTATTCGGAGCAATTGAGTCTGTTAAATTTTTCGGAGCACTTGAGTCTGTTGAGTTATTTGGAGCACTTATGTCAGTTGAATTATGCGTAGTACTTGAGTCAGTTGAATTATTCGGGGCGCTTGAGTCAGTTGAATTATTGGGCTCATTTGAGTCTGTAGACTTATTCGGGGTAACTGAGTCAGTTGAATCATTCGAAGTACTTGAGTCAGTTGAATTATTTTGTACACTTGAGTCAGTTGAATTGTTCGGAGCAATTGAGTCTGTTGAATTATTTGGCGCACTTGAATCTGCTAAGTTATTTGGAGTACTTGAGTCAGTTGAATTATTCGGGGCACTTGAGTCAGTTGAATTATTGAGTACATTTGAGTCAATAGACTTATTCGGGGTAAGAGAGTCAGTTGAATTAAACGAAGTACTTGAGTCTGTAGACTTATTCGGGGTAAGAGAGTCCGTTGAATTATTCGGAACACTAGAGTCAGTTGAATTATTAGGATTACCTGAAGAACTTTTTGGAGTATTTGAGTCTGTTGAATTATTCGGAGCACTAGAGTTAGTTGAAATTATCGGAGCACTTGAACCAGTTGAATTATGCGCATAACCTGAGTTTGTTGAACTATTTGGAGTGTTTGAGTCTGTTGAATTATTCGGTAAACTTGAGTTAGTTGTATTATTTGGTACACCTGAGTCAGTAGAATTATTAGAAGTGCTTGGGTCAATAGAATTTTTTGGAGCACTTGAGTCAGTTGAATTATTCGGAGCACTTGAGTCAGTAGAATTTTTTGAAGCACTTGAGTCAGTTGAATTATTAGAAGCACTAGAGTTAGTGCCAGTAGAATCATTTGGAGCGCTTAAATCCGTAGAATTATTTAGAGCACTTGAATCAGTTGAATTATTTGGATTACTTGAGTCTGTTAAATTGTTAGGAATGTTTGAGACTGTTGAATTATTCGGTGCACTCGAGTCAGTTGAATAATTCGGATTACTTGAATTATCAGACTTGGAATTATTGGTGTCAATTGAATTGTTTGGAGAATTTAGCACGTTTGAATTTACTGGTGTGTTTGATCCGGTTGAATTGTCTGAAGAATCAGAACTATTTGAAGAATTTGGAATGCTGTTGCTATATGAAGACGACGAACTTGAACTGTATGCTGAATTTTTAGGTGTACGTCCCAATCGTACAGAGATACTAGTATTCATATTGTTTTTGAGAGGGACTGAGATCCGGACACTTTGTTTCGGTTTATTGCTTGATGTATCATAGTTTGGAAGCGGTTTGTACCGCTGGGCAGGATAGTTCGGGTAACCATCTCCATCATTTCTTGAACCACTTGGCCTTTGCATTTGCGCACTGCATAGTGTCGGCTGGTCAATTGAACCCTGAAAGTATACACATATGGATTAACTCATAGTTAGTAATAGCCCATACCCGTTACTTTATATGAGTTCTTACCTTTGCTAACCAGAAGCAGATCAGCACCGCCAATGGAAACCAACCCATGTTTCGCAGAGCCCACTCAATATAAAGTGTTCCATATTATTGCTTAATGCTTTTTATATATTTTCGTGTTGTATATTTTTAGTACCGCCTATCTATTAGTTTGCTACCTTGCTATGCGTATTTTTACTGCACAATTGTTGATTAGCACGTACGTGCGTATGCAAATTTCGCAATTTTTTGTATTCTGATTAATACTAGGAAAAACATACTTGGAGATATATTGAAATAGAGAGAAAGTAGCACTACGATTGTAGATACAACACAAACGGAAGGACTTTAGTTCCTGACCTACTGAAATTGACCTTGGGAGGGGGGAGGGGGAAGGGTGAGGAGGGGGGATGCCCCCCTACTACTCCCCCCGCGCGGAACTGCATAGTTTCTGAGATATGTTTTTTTTAATTTTTGGAGGTTACAATACATGAGGACTTTAGTTCCTGACCTACTGACCTTGACCTTGAGGGGGAGAGGGGGGGAAGGGGGAGGGGGGTAGATGCCTCCCCTACTTCTACCCCCCGCGAAAATGCCTAATTGCTGAGATATGATTTTTTAAAGTTTTGAGTTTTGAAGTTTTTTTGCATTGTTGGGCTGGGGAGTTGGAGGGGAAGAGGGGTTAGAGAGGGGGTCGCCTCGCTCCGCTCCGATTCGCTCCAGCTCCCGGTTCTGCTTTTAAGTGTGTACCCTTTAGTTTTCAAACAGGAAGTAACCTATAATTGATCCAATCGGACTCATAGAGATTACTCTATGTAACAGATAAATATAAAATTTTGTAAAATAGAGGTAATCTGTTCGGAATAGGCATTAAGCAGCTATTTTATGGGTATCTTTTATCGGGAGGACTTGAGTTCCTGACCTACTGACGGAAGTTTTTTTGCATTGTTGGCGGAGTTGGAGGGGATGAGGGGTTGGAGGGGGGGTTGCCAGGAGTAGGGGGTCGCCTCGCTCCGGCTCCCGGTTCTGCTTATAAGTGTGTACCTAACAAACCTATCTTTAGTTTTCAAACAGGAAGTAACCTATAATTGATCCAATCGATTCAAAATGGCCGCCCAACCACAAAAACTCGGACAGCCAACACCCCAAATGCATTCAGTTTCACAAAAATTACAACTTTTAATTTATCACAAGTGATATTTTAGTACGTTTAAAATAGATAAATAAATTTTCATCTTTTCAAATATGCATACAACGAAACGTAACGGACAGACGGACAGACGGCACCCTTCAGTACACAGAGATTTGATGATGTTTTCAACTTCGTTGCCATCTGTAGGATTGAGGAAGATAGAGTGGGAAAAGGGCGTACCAGTGGTTTTCAACCGACTTCAAAAAAAGGAGGAGGTTCTCAATTCGACCCGTATGTTTTTTTTTCTTTTTCTATGTTTGTTACGCGATAACTCCGCCAATTATGAACCGATTTGAACAAATCTTTTTTCGGCGTATAGGTAATACCACAAGGGTGGTCCCATTGACACCAGGTCAGGATCTGATGATGGGATCCTGGAGAAATCGAGAGAACTCTTCAAATATTATAGGCAGACCTATAGTGATTTTTGTGTTTTTCATAATAACTCGTGAAAATGCACATAGCATAATATTGTGATGCGGAACTGCTGATGAAGACCACATATGGCCACCAGATCTGCTCAATACTAGGCACAAATACAATGCGTGGCTGACGGGCAGGCAACGCATAGCCTAAACCGGTGGACCTAGAGCCATGAAACTTTGTACAGGGGTTCCTTAGTCGCGTGGGGTAGCACTGATATAGGATTTGACAAAATTGATTCCCCAAGGGGGGGGATAAGGGGTTACAGTTAGTATTAAACTCAATCTAGTCAAATAGGGTTTGTGGAAGTCGGTTTTTTCTAAAGTTTACTTTTTGTTTCAATTATTATTCTCATTGCTAAGATACTCTCGTTTGTGTTATTCTTATCCATTGTTTTGCAAGCTAATTTTTGTCCTATAGTAGTGAAATATTCGTTGCAATAATTTAGGGACTCATTGACAGAATTTTTTGATTTTAATAGCTCCTCAGATGAGTCTTTCTTTTTGTTTAATTCGCATATATCTTTGATAACTTTCCACATTTTTTTGGATTGTCTTTATTTTCGGCTAGGGTAGCGGCATTGTGGCTGCACTTAAGCCTCTTTAGCATATTATTGCAATAATTCCTATACCTATTGTAGGAAACTTGGATAATTGCGTTATTAGGCTCTTCGCGGGATTTAAGGTGCAGCATGTCTCTATGTTTGATGCAGCGGAGCAGACCTGGAGTAATCCATGGCTTAAGTGTGAACCTACTACGGCTGAAGGTACTTGTCCTAGAGTTTCTGCTTATTATTCCTATCAGTGTATCTGAGAATATTTGCGCGGCTGTCGAAGCATTATCGGAACTCAGAACTTGCGACCAGTCTGTTTTTTCAGTCTCGGCTGTAACACTATGGTTGTCTATTTTAGTAACAGATCTGGACTTGTTTTTTTTCAATGTGGAGAAACAGAAGCCGCCGAGAGTCGTACTATGGTCGGTTAGTGCAGTTTTGCAGACAATACCTGTTGCGTCTAGTTTAGCACCCGCAAATGGCGCAAATATATGGTCCAGGCACGAGACTTCTCGGGTGGGTTTCGTGATGACTGGCCTGAGACCAGATTCAGCCATCAGTAATGAGTATTCCGGACTGGAGGCTTGATCTAAAATGTTAATATTTATGTCACCGGCTATAATTAGATTTTTGCTGCGGTTCGGTGTTACCATCCGCTCCAGTGAATTAATAAAGTTATTTTTATCTTTGAATGATGGCGACCTGTAAATAGCCAGGACTGAGTGGGAACCTGCAAACTCCAAAAGAAGTCCGTTAGCATCTACGAGTGCCGGTTCATGTACTTCCACCCTCCAAGTGTCTAGGACAAAAACAATCACACCGCCTGCTTTATTAATGTATTTTTGTGTGTGGAACTCAGAATATCCCTTAATAGAACTACTTAGGGAGAATTCCGTTAGGTGACACTCCGTTAGGATGATAACAAATACAAAATACAAATACAAATACAAAAGTCTTTATTTGCCAGTAGGAGATTATACCAAGTTCACGTACAATATAAAGGTATATGTATATACTAGATTGAGGTACTTAGATTACTTGTGGTCTCCACACTAGGTCTAACCTGTATCGTGGAGACCGTACAGAGATTGCTGTCAGTTATTTATTAGCTATCGGGTAGTGTTGTGAGTAGATGTGAGACTGTCAAATATGACTAACTGAAATAAAACTGAAAAAAAAAACAAGGTAGTAAACTAAAATTGAAATGCGTCTGAATTAGAGATTTTAAGAGGTGAAGTATGCGGTATACATAAATAAATAAAGAAATAAATAAATAAATAAATTGTGGTTGTGTGGATATATAAATATTTATACATAACGTCGAATACTATGTCGAATCTCTGCAACAGTACCATAAAGGCGTCAAAATTATGTTGCATGCTTCTTATATTGAATGAAAGCAGCTTAAAGTTATGATTTGAATTAATATTACTTTTACATTTCTCTGGTAGGTCAAGTACTTCACACGAGGTATCTAGTGATATGTCTATGTCATTTTCTAGAGTTAGGGGGGCGGAAAAAATACTTCACTTTTCCTAACTGAAATCATTAATTCGTGCCAAGTACTTACACATTTCGTGAAGCACCTGGAATGTAGTTTGTTTGTTTGAATTGAGTCTGTTCGGGATATAGACATAGTTGGTATTTAAGTTATTGTCGCCAGCCGTTTCCTGATTTATCCTACCTTTGTGAAAGAAATATGATGGATTATGTACCTTATAATAGTAGTGAATAATAAATGTGTGTGGGTATTTATATATATGTATAAGTCTTTGAGTATAATTAGTTATGTTTGTTACTTTAAATGGTAAGGAAATCACTCTCTTCGTTGTACTACTTTTCTGTCTGTTCGTCGAATGGTCCAACAAGTGCCTCCAGGTCATCCATCGAACGGATAGGGATAGCTGGGGTACCTTCGCGTTTCCGAACGAGAATGACGCCGTTGCTGAGCCAGCGATACCTATATGTGCTCGAAGTTCGAAGCCTTGTTTGACGAAATAACAGTCTGTTTATCTTCGTGAGTCGCTCGTTAAAGAACAGGTCCGCTGATTTCGAGGTCGGCCGAGGTCAGGCCTCTTCTTGATCTAGAAGCCACCAGAAGTTCATCGCTTTTACAGCGCCTGATCAGCCTAATGACGAGCGGCCGCGGAAGATTTTTTTTGGGTTCTACCGGCGTTGACTTAGCCCTCTTGGGACCCGCTCGGGCTGACCAGACTATGTCCGTGTCCGCCAGCGGAACGCCAAGCTTTGCAGCAATCACCAGCGCTATATGACGAGGATTTTCATTTTCCAGTTCCGGCACGCCGCACACCTCAATTTCATTCCGCAGTGACAGCTGCTCCTGGGAGTTCATTTGTGCCTTGAGTTCGCAAATTTCTTGTTTGAGGCATAGTGTTTCACCACTTGATTTTTCTAATACTGCTAGTCTTGTTTCAGCCGAGTCCATACGATCGTGGCAGGCCGTAATAGTGGCGGGGACTGTATTGAGACGCTCCCCTAGAGAAAGCACATCAGCCTCTGCTTTAATCAATCTGCTGTTGGTCAAAACCAGGTCACTCTTGCATGTGGCTACATCCGTACGTAGTGAGAGGATCTCATCTCGGAGGAAAGACATTTCCTTCCGCATTGCTTCCATGTCTGACCGGAAGAGGCGAAGTTCAGATAACAGCTCAGAAAAAACAATGTCTTTATCCTGCCTTTGGTCCGTAGCTGGAGCTGGGGTACCCACTTCTGGAGCTGGAGCTGGGGTACCTACTTCTGGAGTTGTAGGAACTGCTTCCGGAGTTGGAGCTGGAGAACCATCTTCAGGGAAAAGTGGTGCTGAGCTTACCACCACGATATCCTTACCAGAGCTACATGGTAGGTTTTGCTTGTTATCACCAGATCTTCCCACTGGGGTATTAGCGCTGGTGACCACTCGCCCTTTTTTGTTGGTACAGCATGGGCAAACCCAGTTATTTGGGACGGCTCCGCTCAAGGAAACACATTGCTTGTGGTATTCTCCCTTGCACTGGGTACAGCTAGCGCCACCTGTTGCTGAGAGGAACTTTCCGCAACCTCCACACTTCTTCATTGCTCTGCTTAAACGATCGATAGTTGGGTGTCGCTGGTATAATATACTAGGTGGCGCCTCGGAACTCTTTTAGACGGCAGTGTTCAGGTGATTCGACAGATGGTGTTTTGTGCAGATAATAAGACCTAGGTTTTTAGGCTTAACAACAGTGACACTAAATATGCACTGATGGCACTGACTCACTGTGTTTGAAAGGCCACATGTATTCCACGATCGGCCGCCCGGCTTATATGACGTGTCCGGTTTCTTGATTGCCGCTGTTTCACTACAAACGGTTCAACAGCTGTTCGATGTGGGACGCCGATAACCACAAAATCACCACCACACAGACTATAATAAATACTCTATCGAAATATAATTCGATATCAGCTCAAAAATAAAGAATTTAATTAAAAAAGAAGAAAATTTGGGAGACAATTAATTTTAAGTGTTGTTAAGGCTACCCGCTGGTTTATCACCGTCTGGTTTATTGCCGTTCGCTGATTTATCACCGTCCGGTTTATTGCCGTCCGCTGATTTATCACCGTCCGGTTTATTGCCGTCCGCTGATTTATCACCGTCCGGTTTATTGCCGTCCGCTGATTTATCACCGTCCGGTTTATTGCCGTTCGCTGATTTATCACCGTCCGGTTTATTGCCGTCCGCTGATTTATCACCGTCCGGTTTATTGCCGTCCGCTGATTTATCACCGTCCGGTTTATTGCCGTCCGCTGATTTATCACCGTCCGGTTTATTGCCGTCCGCTGATTTATCACCGTCCGGTTTATTGCCGTCCGCTGATTTATCACCGTCCGGTTTATTGCCGTCCGCTGATTTATCACCGTCCGGTTTATTGCCGTCCGCTGATTTATCACCGTCCGGTTTATTGCCGTCCGCTGATTTATCACCGTCCGGTTTATTGCCGTCCGCTGATTTATCACCGTCCGGTTTATTGCCGTCCGCTGATTTATCACCGTCCGGTTTATTGCCGTCCGCTGATTTATCACCGTCCGGTTTATTGCCGTCCGCTGATTTATCACCGTCCGGTTTATTGCCGTCCGCTGATTTATCACCGTCCGGTTTATTGCCGTCCGCTGATTTATCACCGTCCGGTTTATTGCCGTCCGCTGATTTATCACCGTCCGGTTTATTGCCGTCCGCTGATTTATCACCGTCCGGTTTATTGCCGTCCGCTGATTTATCACCGTCCGGTTTATTGCCGTCCGCTGATTTATCACCGTCCGGTTTATTGCCGTCCGCTGATTTATCACCGTCCGGTTTATTGCCGTCCGCTGATTTATCACCGTCCGGTTTATTGCCGTCCGCTGATTTATCACCGTCCGGTTTATTGCCGTCCGCTGATTTATCACCGTCCGGTTTATTGCCGTCCGCTGATTTATCACCGTCCGGTTTATTGCCGTCCGCTGATTTATCACCGTCCGGTTTATTGCCGTTCGCTGATTTATCACCGTCCGGTTTATTGCCGTCCGCTGATTTATCACCGTCCGGTTTATTGCCGTCCGCTGATTTATCACCGTCCGGTTTATTGCCGTCCGCTGATTTATCACCGTCCGGTTTATTGCCGTCCGCTGATTTATCACCGTCCGGTTTATTGCCGTCCGCTGATTTATCACCGTCCGGTTTATTGCCGTCCGCTGATTTATCACCGTCCGGTTTATTGCCGTTCGCTGATTTATCACCGTCCGGTTTATTGCCGTCCGCTGATTTATCACCGTCCGGTTTATTGCCGTCCGCTGATTTATCACCGTCCGGTTTATTGCCGTCCGCTGATTTATCACCGTCCGGTTTATTGCCGTCCGCTGATTTATCACCGTCCGGTTTATTGCCGTCCGCTGATTTATCACCGTCCGGTTTATTGCCGTCCGCTGGTTTATCACCGTCCCTTGGTGGTTGTTTATTGCCGTCCGCTGGTGGTGGTTGACCACCACCGGTGCCAACTGGGCATTTGTTTACAAATACATTAACTTTCTTTCCCTTTGGTGCTCTTATGTTGATTACTGTACGACCAGGGTTTCTGTTTTGAAGACCTCTGTTGTCTCTGCACGTATTGCACCCCTGATTGGGGTAGAAACCCTGATTGGGGTAGAAACCCTGTTTGGGGTAAGTAGGGTAGTAACCATTGTAAGGATATGGGTATGGATAGTTGGGGAGGAATGGTGGGTAACCTTTGCCGCCGCTAGCCGCGACCGCGGTTGTTGAACTATCAGCGGCTGATGTGGCTGATGCAACCAATACGCAGACCTGGAAGTGAGAACGTTTTTTTTATTATAAAGCCTTGATTTTGAGAAGCTGTAGTCATAAATACTAATTCTGAATGGAATTGGCTTTGTAACAGATTTTATAATATACAGGGTGGAAATTTTAAACATAACCGTCCCCTTGTTCGCCAACTCAGTGATGACCACTCAATGATGATCCGTAAAAATTAAGAAGTTATTGGTGTCGTTCAACTATCGTGTAACCAAAGGATGTCAAAATAAGTTGGCTAATATTATTGTTGCTATGTTGGTTTTTCTAATTCCATACCCGGTACGTTTCCTGGTTGTGGCAAGCGTATTTAAAAAATCTTTGAATGCAGTTTTGTTTCTTTTCAAAAATGTTTCCTTTGGGTGAAAGTTATCTCCATTATTTATAGTACTTCCACTGCAGGTCATGTTGAAAATTTCGAGCCTGTATATTTCACTTTTACATTGTCCAAAAGATTTGATCAGATCAACTTTACTTTTCATAAGTTTTGGCCCAGGCGGTCAGCTGATTTGTATGGAGCAATTAAAAATTAAGTTGCTCTGATCTGAGCAACTTTCTCTATCGAATAGCTTTCATATATATAGTTGCTCAGAATGACTTTTCTAAAAACCCTTAAAAATACGATTATACCTTCTGTTGCAACCTCTATTTTACAGATAGTTTGGCAAATGATTTCATAAAGGTCGTAATGTGCAGAGTCATCGATAAATCTTCTGTGGTTGACTCTATTATAGTGCACTTAAATCGCATATTGTTGAACAAGTTTCCGTGTTCTCAATCGAATGTTCATACTCGACTAAAATGAATTAAGCACTCACAAGGCTTAACATACAAAGGGTTTTAAACAACAGGCGAATAAAAAACTAACGTTGCGAAAGCGCCGCACTAGGGGATGTGTCGCTCAAATATTAACTTTGCCAGGTTAGATATTTTTGTTCGCGGGTTAAATAAGACAGTTTGATACCTATTGTTAGTGAAATTACATAAGAGACCGGCGACCGCGTGAGTTTCCCATACAAACGTAATACCAAAATGATTTGAATTTGAGAACTAGTTCAAAGCATTTGGACTGTTAATCAGATTAATACAGTGTTTACGCATGATACTAAGGTTCTTATTCAAATTACTTAAAAATATTTTTAAATTGGTTGAAGAGGAACCCTGGTATACAGACCAGGAACATGCGTAAACAGTGTATAAATCCGATTAACAGTCTAAATACGTTAAACTATTTCTCAAATTCAAATCATTTTTGTATTACGTTTGTATGGGAAATTCACGCGGTCGCCGGAGCCTTAATGTAAAATTGGATAAAAAAGTAACTTACCTGAAGGAAAGACAACGCCGTCCACGGTATTATACTCCACCCCATCCTGTGATTCAATATAGCTGAGAAATATTTGATGTCCTTTTATAGGATTTATAAGCATGAGTTCCTTTGTCTAGTGATGCTGCATTACGTTAATCTGTCATAAAGGCACGTGGAGTATTCAGAACAAAGTTAAGTTTGATAAGGCAGCACCTGCGTAGGTGTGTCAATAATGGATTTTATTTTCTTTAAAGTTATCATTATCAGTTTTGCCCTCTTCATAACTGTACAAGTCGCCTTTAAATAGGTTATACCCTACAAATATTTACATAATTCAGTTTTTTGTTATGTGAAAAAGTAAAATCGGAATTTTGTATAAAACTCTGCAGTATGGTAAAAGGCGTGACGTTATGTTCTCTGCAGGTTTATCCTAAAAGTTAAAACAATTTTGCAACATTCCTTTTTATGTACCTATGTAAGTGTGTGTTGTGTGTATGTAAGTTTTAAAATTAATGCTCGGGTTCCGATTCAGTCTTCGTGCCGCGTGTGTCACCACTCTATGCTAAGTTTATTGAATAAATCGTACGATAATAAACGCAATGGTCCAGCAAAATGCAATTATCACGTACGAATAAAGTGTTCATGGTGACTTGGTCAAGGACACATTTAAAACGAGGAATGCATAGTAAATGGGCTTTATTATCATCATCACGCTTTTATTAGCTTCACCTGTATGTTTGTTTGTTTGTATGTAACCGACTCCTTTGGACTCGATTCTGACCCACTTTAAACGGACAGATTCAATTCAAACTTTGTACACTTATCAAGATTTAGCGACAATGTAATAATTTTATAATTTTATCTCATTAGCCTGATTAGGATCGCCAGGATTAATTAATTTCTCACACTGCCTCTGTGTGAGAGCAAGAACTAAAAAATGAAAAATAAATATAGTCTAAAAAAACTAAAAAACACGCTTTTAAAGCACTTCGAACTAAAAAGTTAAAAATAATTTTTAATATGACCTTAAAACAATAATGAATAAAAAATACTATTTTTATTTAAAAAAAAAGCGTCGGGCGCTTTGTCCCATATCTTTCGTGCATCGAGCGCCCGGCGCTTTTTGTTATAATAGTATTTTTTATTCATTATTGTTTTAAGGTTATATTAAAAAATATTTTTTGACTTTTTAGTTCGAAGTTAAAAGAGTGTTTTTTGGTTTTTTTAAACTATTTTTTTTTAATTTATGTTATTATTATGGTACCTATGTCATGAGTAGACCTTAAACATTTACGTTTCATGAAAAGTGCACCAAAAAGTGCTCAAAGGTTTAAAAAATAAATCTATGTATATAGGTAACATAATTTTGGAATAAATGGCTCTACTTAATGTATGTCACTTTCTTCCTACTATTACTTAATTTAATTTAATTGAATTTATACTTTATTGCACAAAAACATAAAAAACATAACTTATACCTGTTCATTATATTTTGTTATTGTATTACCTATAGAGTACACTAGTTTCAAATTGAGGGAGACTGTGGTTGCATTAAATACCTATTCATATTAATTACACATGTGCTAAAGCAAATTCCAATTAACTTTTGGATAATGCGTTAGTGATGGCTATGCGCGTGCGCAGGATCCCTATGTCCATGTCGTAGCCATATCGTCGAATTGGGTAATGGCCAGCCATTTCATGATATTGCCAAGCCATTTCTGGCCATATCGTCATATGGCCGGTTTAAATGAAAAAGTATTTTTAAAAGCTTAAAATTCAGCACTTCGTTTTGTGTTATACATGTCAAACTAACACGAAGACTATTCGGGGGCTTCACTGCGCTCGCTCCCTTTAGTCTTCACCTAAGATACCGCAGTGATTGCCCTAAAATATGACTTTTTTTATATTTCACGCTTGGCCATATCGTGCTATGGCCAGTTTGACGACATGGCCACGACATCCATATATTAGGCATTCACGCATAATAAAATCAATAGGGCTTAAACTCCAATCCTTGCAAAAGTTAGGTCTTTGCATTTAGAGCATGCAATATTTACAATTCGTTGCTTAGTTTTTAGCAAACAAGGTAGACGTGGTTTGTACATGACCCGCAGTGTATTTTGCACCTCGTCGTCGAAAAGACCTGGGACCCATTTCTGTAATCACAATGACGGCTCTGTGACAATGGCGCGACGACAACTCTATTTCTCAATCGCTCTTTTGCAAACGAGCGCTCTTTTCTACCGATTTTCGTTCGCCATATTCAAAATTTCGAATTTTTCAGTCATTCGCTTTGCAACGAGTGCTCAGGACCACTCGTTACGCCAGTCGAATGATAGAATAGACGTCAAATGCGAAGGAAGGAACACGGGAGGAGAACGATTCGGAAATGCAGAAAATTGACGTCATGCGATAGAACGTGATATACTTCGCATGCGATATATATAACTATGTATATCGCATGCGAACGGGGGAGTTTCTTGCCCTTCTTTGCTCCATCCCTATGCCCACAAATTCCGAACGGGCGGTAGTATACAAAAAAATTAATATTATATTGACGTTGACTAAGTAATCTGGGGCCTAATGCTGCTCTGAGAATTTCACTTATATTTCATTACTATTCCATTGCAAACACCCAAAATGGCGTCATTTGGTATTCTCCTAAATTATTATCCTCCTTGATTGGGTGTTTGCAATGGAATAGTAATGAAATAGTAATGAAATATAAGTGAAATTCTCAGAGCAGCATTAGGGCCCTGTATGATTTTATGGTCAATAAAAATTTTGAACTTTGAACTATATCACACGAGTGATTGAAAAATAGAGCTCCTGGCTTTTAGAGTTCCTTTTTCAACCGACTTCAAAAAAAGGAGGAGGTTCTCAATTCGACCCGTATGTTTTTTTTTCTATGTTTGTTACGCGATAACTCCGCCAATTATGAACCGATTTGAACAAATATTTTTTCGGCCTATAGGTAATACCTCAAGGGTGGTCCCATTGACACCAGGTCAGGATCTGATGATGGGATCCTGGAGAAATCGAGAGAACTCTTCAAATATTATAGGCAGACCTATAGTGATTTTTGTGTTTTTCATAATAACTCGTGCAAATGCACATAGCATAATATTGTGATGCGGAACTGCTGATGAAGACCACATATGGCCACCAGATCTGCTCAATACTAGGTACAAATACAATGCGTGGCTGACGGGCAGGCAACGCATAGCCTAAACCGGTGGACCTAGAGCCATGAAACTTTGTACAGGGGTTCCTTAGTCGCGTGGGGTAGCACTGATATAGGATTTGACAAAATTAATTCCCCAAGGGGGGGGGAATAGGGGGTTACAGTTAGTATTAAACTCAATCTAATCAAATAGGGTTTGTGGAAGTCGGTTTTTTCTAAAGTTTACTTTTTGTTTCAATTATAGGGCGTATAATGGTCGAAATTAATTGATTACCAATAATATTAATGGCCTAAAATGATACTCTAAATGCCAGATAATGGATATCTGAAGGTGAGCGCCGTAAAGTTTACTTTTTGTTTCAATTATAGGGCGTATAATGGTCGAAATAATTGATTACCAATAATATTAATGGCCTAAAATGATACTCCAAATGCCAGATAATGGATATCTGAAGGTGAGCGCCCGCCGTCGTCGCGTCGGTGCCGCTGAGCGGACATTTTGCTTTCAGAATTGGGCTCTCGTTCAAATGTTAAGTTTCGCAATATAATCCTTGAATCCTGAACTCAGGGTAGGTATGCAGCTCGTGCGACCGGTGTATTGGCTCTGCTGTTATGATGAAACACCGGTTATCCTTTTACCTAACTTGGGTGCCTAGTTCCGAATTGTAATGAAGGACGCCCTTTTAGATTCATTAGGCTTATTATTACTCAGCTGCCATTTACTGAGCGAGCGGTAGTACATATTTGAATGGAGTTTCAAATGGACTTAAATTTATTTTAGTTTGTTCAGCAATATATTAAAGTATTGTCGTCTATCTTTTTCTAAACTGCGTGGCAGAGACACACTAATGCCATAATTTATCCACGTGATCTACAACTGTGCGTAACATGGGACTATAGAGTGAGATTGACCGATTCACATATGTGTGGAGTATTTTCAAATATGTAGTCATTGACCTTGATGATATCGTAAGTACTAGTTTGAATAATGAAATTATTTGCTTATGCAGCTTATTGGAAAGTATGTCATTGTCAGCGTCAATTCATAACATTGTGTGCCAAGATGATGGATGCAAATGCAAAAATAAACTAAATCGATCGTCTTGAGTAAACATATCTTGTCGAAGATACAGTGTATTTGTGTGTGGCTGACCTATATGGCGAATTGCCGAAATTATTATTGTAATATTTACTTTTCAAGAATTTTATAATTTTTATTCACTGAAAACAATCTCCTGCAAAATATGTATTATTGGAATGACAGAAATATACGATATTAATACGTTTAAAGTTTATATATCAAAATACTTCTAAGAAAAGTTTCCTTCAAATCGTGATTCAAGAGTTAATCGTGATTTGAATTTGTGCGGTGGGTGATCGTACTTTACTGACATGATAGTGATAGGATGATATTGATACTGATTGAAAAGGCGGTTTATGAATAAAACAACCGATTGATACGAGTGCGTTAGTGACACTGTTTTATTGTAAACGAACATATTTGGCTCGTACATTTGTCGTCTATAGAAAAAACAAGGACCAGAATAAAATCCATGATGTAGTGTGGGCGTTGTGTTTGAAAAGGGCATCTAGAGGAGTTGACTGTAAATACATAATTACACGTCTAAGGGAGCTTAAAACTTCTAAGACGCTGTCCTAATTTACATATCGGTTAAGTTAAACAACAAGCATTCGCTAACTTATCACATAAACGAGGAATGTATGCAATTTGACGTTTGCCACGCAAACTATCTCGTGTTTTGGTGGTCGCACGACTGACTAAAGTTGTAGGTGTACAGAGAACGGATGAGCCGGTCTACCCTTCGGAGGAAGTCTAGAAGCAGTTTAGAAGTTATATTAATCATTTACTCACAGACTTGAATAGCTGGATCGCATGGGGCGATTGAAAGTATCACTGTCGCTGCAGGGTAGAAACCCAGTTTTCAGTCAGTCGCCGCGCAGACGTTGACAGCCGATTGTCAATTATTTTTTTGGCCACAAAACAGTAAAAAGTTCAGCACGGGAAGGCGGATCCGAGACCGGTGACCGCGTGAATTTCCCATACAAACGTAATACAAAAATGATTTGAATTTGAGAACTATTTTCGCAGGTTCCTGGTCGTATACCAAGGTTCTTATTCAAATTACTTAAAAATATTTTTAAATTGGTTGAAGAGGAACCCTGGTATACAGACTAGGAACCTGCGTAAACAGTGTATGAATCCGATTAACAGTCTAAATACGTTAAACTATTTCTCAAATTCAAATCATTTTTGTATTACGTTTGTATGGGAAATTCACACGGTCACCGGTCTCTTAAATGTATATTAATGCATTTACCAATTGACCAATCGACCTTCTCTGTTTCCAGGGCATTCCCGAGCTGGACGTGCCTGGCATCGAGCCGCTGAGCCTGGGCCAGATCGCGCTGGCTCGAGGCCCGCAGGGGGCCAAGCTCACCGCCGTGGTCAACGACGTCAAGGTGAAGGGCCCGAGCAACTTCATCATCGAGGAACTCAAGTAAGACTCGTCTTAATCATCATTAGAATTAGAAAACGCTGCGCCTCATTAAAGGCCCGCATCTGTGGTAGTCCCAACTCCATTATGTGCACGTTTGCTGACAGATGGGATTCACCGCTGCTGGGGCACTGGGAACGTCTGCACACCTGTCTGTCCTAGTATTGTGGAATCCCATTCCATATTCTTAATTTTTAGTTAATGTATTGTATTTTGTTTTAATTTAATTATTTATTTTAATTTAATGTAATGTAATTTATTGTGTCATTTAATTTATATTTTAATGTGTAATGTATTGTATGGGCCTTGTAGCCTGATAATAAACGATTTATTATTATTATTAATATTCACGTGATACTATTGGCCTCGTCTAGAGTGAATGCGCGGTGACTTGGGCCTGAGGCGGGCGCGGCGGGGCGCGGGCGCACTTCAGCCGCACCCGCCTTAGTCACTACAGTATGGACGCAAGCGGCGGCGGCGGCGGTTTCATATGTTCGATGTTTCGCGCCCGCGCCGCCGCCACCGCGCAAGCCTCTCTCTCTGGACGAGGCCATTCGATGATGCTGGAGGCGATTTGGGAGGTGTCAAAACCACTTAAGAGGATAATTTTCCATAGTATCTCAAACATGTAAAAAAATGTGAAAATCGGACAAGGTTTAAGGGGTGAAAACGTATGGAAGCTCGCGAATACACTATCCTCTTAACTAAGGAATTAAACTGACAACATTAAATTCGATAGCTCTTGCACGGTGATCAAAGATAAAATTTCAATCGCCTCCCGTATCGCAGGCAGTATTAAATTTTGCGTGATAAAGCGCTAGCCTATCGCCTTTTTCAATATCATCAGCCTAATTCCAGTAAGCATGGACAAGGACAAGCGTCATAAAGACATCTGCGCTCTATCGCCTCTCTCTAATCTCTATTCTTGGCACGCGAGGGGAAAGTTAGCAGCGTCCCACCCATCCTTCTGGTGATGTGTAAGCATTGCGCTGATGCCACATGTACAAGACATAGAAATCTCTATTTATACCACGCGTGCGCAAACATGTAATATTCAATG
>OY735262.1:3607854-3653806 GCA_963457715.1 Argyresthia albistria | reverse complement strand
TTTGAATAATGTATTGATTAACTGTCACAAAACATATGAACTAAAAATAACCTAACAAAATGTCGGTGTACTGCTATTCTACACTTCTGCTTAGCCAAACTGTTCTTAGCATGAGTTTGATATAAGGATGGTTTAGTATTAATTTATAAGTAAATTGGTCATCCATTCATCCACCCAAAAACCCGCAGCCTATTCTAAATCAATTCGTTTTCCTATTCCAGAGAACTACGCCTGCAACGTCACAATGCAGGGTCACAAGGAGAAGCGCGCTGATGACGAGTACCTGACGTTTGACCCGATGACTGTGCGCCTGCGCGTCGGACAGTCCTCCATCTACCTGACCAACCTGTTCGACGGCGACCCAGTACTGGGACCCGCCACCAACAGGGTCATCAATGAGAACTCACAGGTGATCAAAATCAAAGGGTTTCAGGTGCACGAAATAAAGTATATGTAGCTCACTAATGTCCCCACCAAGGGCACAGGGCTTTACCCGTATACGAGTAAGATTGAGCCTTACTCCACCAAGCTGGTTCATTGCGGGTTGGTGGAGGGGTTTTACGACTACTTCGTATGAAGAAGACGAAGAGTATTAAAACTAAAATAAAATGAGCACTTAAAACAAAAGAAGTTAACTAATATGGAAAAAATGGCGTTTGTTTCATTCGGAGTAGTTCAAATCAAAAACAGAACTGCTTGAATAGGCTTGTGGCCTGTCAAGTCAAAATAGATACTTTTAATGAACGGTCAAAACGGAACTTTTGTTCCTGAGTTCTATGAAATAACAACAGAATGATGTCATGTAAAAGTGCCATCAAATTCTGTCTTTTTCTGCACAAAATTGAATTTATAAAATACATCTGCTGGAAATATACGATTCTGAGAGAATGTCAAGCCATTTTGTACATAATGCTTAAACTTAATGGCCGTTCTACACTCTCGCCGAGTGGTCTCGTGATGTCTCGGGCGAGAGCTTGACTTGACTAATCGATATTGATTTCAACATGATACCTCCACGCGTTCCTGAGAAAAGGGGTCGTGACAGACGGACAGACAGACAGACAGACACACGAACAACAAAGTGATCCTATAAGGGTTCCTTTTTTTCCTTTTAAGGATCGGAACCCTAAAAAATGATAATCTTTTAAATTTTAAAATGACATGAAACATTTATAATTTTAAATATTTTTTTAAATCTTATTAAGATTTCGCTTAATTTGTAACGTACAGTGTTATTCGAGCACACGCCTCAATTGGATGCAGTACCTAATTTATGTACAGTTCAATTCAAACTTATGTTAATTTATATTAAATTCTCGATGGATGGACTTATGTGTTATCTGTGTACACGAAAAAGCGAAATTTTAGGGAATTTCAATTTTACGTATTCCAGAGAGGTTCGATGCTCTTATTTTTTTCCCTGAGACATTGTCACACTACTGGGCAAATGCCTCACGAGTTTCTTTATTAGGTATTGACTGTAGATATTTAAGTTACAGTAAACATCATTTTATGCAACTTGTCACTGGGAGAAGAACCAAGTGATATGTCAGCTAAGGTTTTATTTATATACCTCCATACAAGCTTCATATAAATAACAAATAGTACAATACTCTATCATAGATGTCGCTACATACCTATTTTGATATTTAAATTACAACACCCTGAATTATCAAAATAAAGTAAGTACCATATACTCTACAGGGAACACAAAACATACTAGTGAAATACTACAATTTAACAATACCTAGATTTTCCATAAACTTATAATGTTTAGTAATACCCAAGACCTTTTGTCAACAAATCTACAGGCATATTTCATTTGTAAACAAATAACTTGACTCTACCTGGGCCCATAACCTAAAGTAAACGCGTCGGTTATTGCAGTGCAGGCTAAGGTTTTATTTATATACCTCCATACAAGCTTCATATTAATACATGACAAATAGTACCATACTCTATCATAGATGTCGCTACATACCTATTTTGATGATGATGACCCTGGTGATGATGATATTTGTCTATAGGATTCATTCTTTCTTTTCTCTGTTCTGCAGGTGTTCCTCTCAGAAATCACCCCGGTGTTGGAACAAAGTCTTGCAGACCTGTTTACGGTGATGGCGAACAAAATAACATCCAAGTTTACATACAAAGAACTGTTTCCGTGATGCACCGAATGTTCGGTGTTGTGATATTGTGATCAGTTGTGTGACTCCTAGTTTTTAAGTCTATCGATACGATACCAAAATTTAATGTGCTGGGCCATAAGAGGTTAATTTTAGTATGAGGTTTTAGTTATTTTTGGCTAAGGCTAGTTCTATGTCTTAAGTTATTCCTTAGTGGACTATCAGTATATATAGCATGACATAAATAAATGCAGGTATAACTGTATGTAAGGACGAGGAATACAAATTCGTGAAAAAACCTACCTAATTAAATATTATATACTTATGTATATATATTTTATTGACTGATACAATATAGAGGTAGAGTCTTACCCAATAACTTGAAATTTCAAAATAGACAAGCTCACTTTTAAGGCGCTATGTGCTTTGTTAACACCCCTTTAAAGTCGATTTGTGACTAAACAACAGTTTGCAACAAGGTGTTTATTGTTAACAACAGTTTGCAACAAGGTGTTTATTGTTAACAACAGTTTGCAACAATGTGTTTATTGTTAACAACAGTTTGCAACAAGGTGTTTATTGTTAACAACAGTTTGCAACAAGGTGTTTATTGTTAACAACAGTTTGCAACAATGTGTTTATTGTTAACAACAGTTTGCAACAAGGTGTTTATTGTTAACAACAGTTTGCAACAAGGTGTTTATTGTTAACAACAGTTTGCAACAAGGTGTTTATTGTTAACAACAGTTTGCAACAAGGTGTTTATTGTTACAACAGTTTGCAACAAGGTGTTTATTGTTAACAACAGTTTGCAACAAGGTGTTTATTGTTAACAACAGTTTGCAACAAGGTGTTTATTGTTAACAACAGTTTGCAACAAGGTGTTTATTGTTAACAACAGTTTGCAACAAGGTGTCTATTGTTAACCCATCGAGTTTGGGCTCATATAAGTCCTTGTCATGTTTTCTGGCGATTTTCGCATCATCATTATGTAAAGATGGAGCGTCTTAACAAAATCATGATTTCAAAATAGTTTTTTAGTTTAGAATATCTAATGATGTATATTTTAAAAATACCCGATTTTATTACTATACGTCTTATGACAAAAACGCATGCGAAGTCTTAAACGAATTTAGATAAATGAGTTTTGTTTTTATATATGGAGGTCTTCAAGCTGTGGCAACAATTATTTTGAGAAAAAGGCGTGAGAATAAGCATAGGTATACCTATATAATATATTTGAGTACGGTTTATTATTTGAAATTTTATGGCTTAATCCTAGTCAGAGATAATTTACGTGGAAAGTGACATTTTTGATACACATCCTATATAAATTCATTGTATTTTCCCAGAATGATGTAAATACAGTCAAATTTTTTGTTTATACTTTATATTTGTATTTATACTTTTTAATATGGTTATGGCATAAAAGTAGTCGTATCTTTAAATACATTGTAGTTTTGAAGACATCACATATATTTTGTATCTTCTTGGAGGAGTTAGATGAAGTGTGGTACTCGGAATCTGACTATTGTAAATAACTTCATTTAAAAGTAAGTTATTCAAATTAACTTGTTTATATAAAAATAAACGTTCATTTATTTTACTTTTTATTTAACACTTTTTATTTATAGGGCTGTCAGAGGAACAGTCTACAATCTTTCACGTCCTTCCCGGGTAGTGCTAACGAGCAAAAACATATTTATTCTTAAAAAGTTAAATTTCAGGTTTTCTATGGAGGACCAGACCACATTGTCAATCATTCAAATGCTCTTGGCACTGGCTAAATTAACCCAAAAAAGTTGGGCAGATTACAACGCCGCCATAATTTAAAAAAGCCTACGTTCTATTTTTTTTTAAATAAACATTTTCGCGCTCATGAAGCGTTGATGTCTTTTATATGAAACGGGAATGAAAGATCAAAGTTTCATTGAAGCTCAAACTCACCACTCAAACGCACATGCGAGAGCCAACACTATTAACTTGATAAATCCTTATCAAAGTAATTCAGAGATTTGCATTCGAAGCGGTGGGCCTCAACTCAAAGTATGTGAAGGGGCTAAATGAATAGGAAAAATATAATATTTACTCATATTTAAAAGAAAATTATCATAATCAATATAAGCAAACTTCAAAATTAAACAGTTATTTCATGTTCATGTAACAAATCAATGAACCTAATGAATAAATACAGGTATTTCCTGTAATAGGAAATACATAGATGCTCAATTTTTGACCTTCACATAAAACAATAATGATAATTTTGCTTCATGCTTACTATAATTTACTACTTACTAGTACTTCTACCATATATTTTATTTTATTCGGCCCTTCACAATAAATCCTTGCTGGTAAAGATGGACACAAATCAGAAAGTTAAAATAATAATAAAGTTGCCCATGGTTTTTAACAGTTAGTTTAAAATGATAGTTCCTACTCAAAATATTAATAGTATGTACCAACCACTGCTGCTATGCCCTGTATTGTGATCTACAAGAATATAGTAGATTGTACAACAAGGGCATAAAATGGGTTTTATGTACGAGTTATACACTCTGCTTTTCACTTTGATTGTGAGGAAATTAAACAGAAATATTGCAAAAAAAGTAAATACCTATTATGAAATAATTGCCAATTGAAATTACCGAGAAAAAATAAGGACTTCCCGCCATTAAACTTTTTTTTTTGGACGTGTCTCCGCAGCCGGCTCTGGCCGCTGGCAGTGGCACTTAGCATAGGTGTATGTGGCTGTTTACCTGACGACCTTTGTCAGAGTCTGAGATTTAGACGAAGATTTTACTTTATGCTCTAGAACATAAAATTTGATTTTATGCTGGCTATACCCGACATAAAGACGAACTTTACGAGCATGAGAAGTGAAAAGCATATTTACTAACTGCAATCGAGACTGTGGCTTGTCTTTACGACTTAAATTATCGTAATAATAAGGACACAACGGCTGGCGAAATGCAAGCGCCCAATTCTATTAGCCGCGTGCCGGCCCGGGGTGAGATAATACCTGTCATTGCAGATTTCATTATGTCATTCGTAACTGGCTCAGTTGAAGCATATCTGAGTTGCGATAGCTCGACGGAACTAAATACGTAGTTGTATTGCATTGAGCATTACACAGTCGTTTGGTTGAAAAACGCGTCGCCGCTTTGCTGTATTTGATGTCGAGTCTCTCTAGTACTTTCTGAATATTTCAGATAATTAATGAATATGTTGTAGCCATATCGTCCCATATCATGATATGGCCGGTTTTAATGAAAACATGTGTTTTTAAAAGCATTGTTATTCAGCACTACGTTATTTTTTTTGTTATACATGTCAAACGAACACGGAGACTATTTGTTATTATTTATGTACACCTAAGCTACCGCAGTGTTTTCCCCAAAAGATTTCATCGTTTTATGATATTTCACGTTTGGCTATTTCGTGAAATGGCCCATTCGACGATATGGCTACGACACATACACTATGAGGTTTTGAAGGTATACGGGGATACCGTATGAAAAAATAAAAGAGGCTATGTTTGTTATGTTTATGTTATACACTTTTTGCAGATAGCCTGCTTACGTCAATCTGTTAAGCTAGAGGTGCGCTCAATAATATTTTTGTTTCTCAAAGCGTCACGTTACAAACTAAACTAATTGTAATAATACCTACGAAAATAGAACCTTTGGCAACCGATTGAAAGCTATATGAGTTCAAGCTCTACATAGTTCAAGCTATCAGTTTAGTTAGTTAGTTAGTAGGCTTTAGAATTACAAAGCTTGGGTTACGGATTGGCGCACATCAGTTACGTCAGGAAGACGCATTTTTTTGCTAGGAAATGGAACAAAAACCATTTTTAATATATGTAGTAACAATTTAAGAAATAATAAGTTGTTATGATGTGAAGCTCATCAACACGGAAGCAGGCTGTTCACAAAGAATCCTTTGTCTCTACTTTTATGAGAAAAGGCATGATGCGACTGGAAAATGTGAATTGAATGAGAATTATAGCCTATTTGAATAATATTGCATATGTAGATATATGTATTTAATAAAGTATCTTCCTGTTGAATAAATATTTGCAAAGAGGTGTTTCTTATTAACTCTTATAAGATTCACATGTACGAACTCTTAATACATTATGAATGGCCTGTTTCTGGAACGGAATCCTGATATTATATCTGTCATTTTACAAACAAAAGTTATGATTTTTCTGTTTCACAGGGCTTGTTGTAATTGCATGAAACAAAACACAGAAACAGACCCTAAGTCATAATTTAACCTAAACGATTAACTTGTTAATTAAAACCCTTTTGACAGATGAGGTTGACCGAAAACGAGAAGCCCTTCAAAAAGGGAATGGTACTAACTAGTCGTTTTAGAGGCCATTTAGTACAGTCACCATAAAACATTTGTACATAAATCAATTTGTTGAAATCTGAAAGACGACCTAAATAATAATTCACAAAGCTACGTCCACACGTATTACACAATTCATATAAATACGATTCTAACAGAATGTATCTTGTTATCGTTATCTCGTGACAAAGACTATAAACACCACAAAGTGACGGAAAGGGAAAAAAATATAATGTCATCCAGGTAAAAACAAATTAAACTTCACAGATTTTCCATGTAGAAACGAAACCACTGGACCGTTGCCTGATTTTCAAAAAAATTGGACCAAACTATTATTAGGCTTCCAATTAATAATACCAGTTTTGTGGTAACACACATAAAAAAATACATAACACTCAACTCAATCGATAATCCCCTCCGTTTTTGAAGTCGGTTAAAAACAAAACTTGACATGGTTTTTTTTAAACTGCCACCCCGTATTTGAAAAGGCGTGACGACAAGTTGGTATGTTTGAGTTTTCCTTATCAGTGCCGAAGGGATTTTCCGGGGATTTTCCTTTCTATGATATATCTTTATTATTTTAATCGGTAATCTCTCATAAGGACATAGGCTGAACAAACATACAATGGAGAAAAATAGACGTCGGAGCGAAAGGGAACAGAAAAAAGTTGCAGAAAAAACTCAAATAAATAGAGAAGAAAATATACTTACAAAGGCAAGCTTATCTACGTATTAGCCATCAGTAGCAGACAGTAATTAAATCAAGTAACACAAAGCTTAAATGGTATCATAACACCTCAATCGAGGAAAGTAGACGTAATGCAGAATTAGATGACAACAGGCGCGACAGCGTTGGTTGCGTAACCCGGTGCACCTCCGTTCCCTTACTACAAATAACACAATTTTCGGCGCACGCGCACACTCTGCTACCGGCGCGGCCATCGGCAGTTGCGTTCGAATTTTAAATTGTAGATACTGTTACAACTGTTTTAAAATGAGATTGGTTACTGGAATTGTGTTCGTGGTGTTCGCTGTTAACGTTTATGGGAAAGTAGCACGTGAGTTGTGTGTTTTATACTAACTAAACTATGTGTATCGACCAGCAGCCGATTCAATCAGTTTGCTGATATTTCGGGGGCAACCTGGCCCTTGAGTCGTCTACGGAATTGCATGCCAGTGGCTAATAGCGAGGGCGCAAAAAAACTTGTTTTGATGTTCACGGTGCCGAGACGCGTCCGCTCGCGCTGCAAACAAATCAATTCCGCGCTCTCGCTATAGACACTGCCAAGCCATACCCTGTACGCGACTCGCCACCCTGGATTCAATCCCTTTCAATCTAGATTCGATGGATTCGATTCAGCCTGGATTGACACGAAAGATTATCGTCAAAAAAAGGAAAAGGCGGTAACAAGCAGCATATTATAACGATGATGATGATGATGGTGCTATCACCATCCATCCTATGACGGATTGTCCCAGAGATAGGGAGATATGACGAGGTGAAAAAGTGAAGAGCGTGATGCATGTCTTTGCTATCATTTCAGCTAGAGAAATTGCTATGTTTATACACATACATACACACCCTCAGACACACACTCACGCACACATAGCGTCACGCACGACTTTTCTCGGGTTGGATGGCAGAGACAAAGTTGTGCACACGTTTAGCAGCCCTGTATGAAAGAAGCTTGACTATATATTCTCATAAACGCTTTAATGTCTGCAATAGTCTGCTGACAACTTCCATACAAGAGCAACCAGCTTCAAAAGAGGCCCACATAAATGTTGTTATGTAGTTTGATTGCACACTAGGACTGTCCTCATGCATCCACATTCCTGTCCTGCCTAGGTTTGCTGGTAGAAATCTCTCTTTAGAGATAAGCTCGCCTTTGCGTATAATATTTCTTGTAAATGTATTTTTTAAGTTTCTGTGCAATAAATAATATGAATATGAATATGAACTATGGAATAGAATAGAATATCCATTTATTAACTGTTACTTTACACAACACAAAGCTATGGCCATACAGGTATTATAAAGTACATCGTGAAAATAAAATCCTAAATTAAAAAATCATGGTTGTACACGGTAAAAAAATAGACAAAAAATGACCAAATTCCCCATGCGGTGTGTACCGCAACAGCGAATGGGTTCAGAGTTCCGAGTCTGACTCAACTACGTTTAGTCGTATATGTATATGATATTTCTTAACACACAATGTATTGAAGAAAGTAAATATCTTCATTACTCAATACCAATACTTACAGCAAATAACACATCATGTAGTTGAAATATATACTCGATTTCTTACGACTGTGAGAATCGAATGGTTTGAAGTCTTTTGAGTGCTGCTGACGGACGGTACCGGTTATGAAAATACATTGTTCAACCAACACATAATGCAGCGGTTTATATGAGTTCTAGCTATGTAACATAAGATGGTATCTACATACTTACATCAAGACAAAGATGCATGATAAAATAATTTTTTTAGTTGTGTTACACCCGGACACAATTAATTCAGATCGAATAAAAACTATTCCGGCTTCTCTAAATTATAAAGTTAAAGTTAAGTTATCTTTAAATCTAAAGTTAGTGGCATGTATGTAATGTTATTTATTTTTGTATGAGATCAGGGTTAGCAATTAATCTATCACATCCAGGTTAGCTGCAACACAATCTGCCACATTTTTAATATTTCTATAAATCATATTCTACCTAGCTACGTATTGTTATACCAAAATCAAGAAGTACTAACAACTAAGATAAGGACTCCAAATCAGAAGGTTCAGAGATTAACTTGAAACTTAAAAAGAAATTAGGTACTTAAACCTGCTCTGCGCAACACGGAAATACACACATCATAAGGATAACAACTTCTATAACTTAGAAGTGCAGTTACCACTTTTGGGAGTGGACATGTCCACTGAGGAAATGCAAGCGGGACAAGGCTGGCCGGTGATTAGTTCCGTTCTAGACGCAATACTTGATTGAAGGCTTTGGATTGACCCTAATCAACACTACATGCTGCACACATGTGAATGGAGAATTGCGTAATACGACGATTGTCAAGCGATATAATTTGCAATTGACTTTTGCACCCGAAATTGCATTTTGGTTGTACGTGTAGTTTACAAAATTAGCAAATAAAGGTCATCTAACCCTAAGAATAGAACTAGAGCTTGCTTGACGGCCTCTGTGGCGCAGCGGTTGCACGTCTGCCTACCATGCGAGAGATCCCGGGTTCGAATCCCGGCTGGGGACAAAAAAAAACCCCCAGGTCTTGGATGTTTACCTACATGTTTGTGATGTCGCTGTTTCTGGTTCCCACGACACAGGGTATCCTAGTGTGGGGCCAGAAGCAATGTATGTGCCTGTATGTAAATGTTTAAAAAAAAAAAGATCGAGTATTAAAGTACAAGAGTGTGTTAAATAATGCCTCCCACTATAATTTAACGCGTTTGTTCTCGGTTTTTTTTTGGGGCAACGCAATAAACTGGGGCAGAATATTGAAACATTCAATTATCGTTAAAGATCACTTGGTGAATCAATCACGCAAAGTGTTTGTAATCTAGCATTGAGTGTTAAGCATGAAAAACATGATTATTTAGATGGCTACGTTTATCCATAGAGCAACTACTTAGTATTTGCTCCATGGTTTATCTTAACTATTCCATCTTAAGCACAGGGATAGAATCTACCTTTAAGAGAACTCTTCTAAAGAGTAGTTGTAGAGCAGAGTAGTTCAAATCAGCAAGTAAGGCAATAGTTATTTGGATCATTTAGACGGACTGCTAAAAATTAACTTCCTATGTATGAATACTTAAAATAAAAATACACATCCTTTAGATTGCACACTTTGAAGCATCGAGGCATGAAATTTTAAGCATATTTTGAAACCATTGATACTGTGTTGAGTGTTGACACCAGCCACTACTGTTTTCTGAAAAAATAATTTAATAGTTATACTTGATTGAGGATATCCACGATTGCTAACGTGAGATTAAGATGCAGTGTTTTTCAATAAAAATTAAATCAGCATGGTTGTGCTATGAGCTGAGAATAGAAACAACCAAGCTTCACGTTATCTGTCATTGATCGAATTACAGGTTGAGATTGAGATTTTTTAAACATACAAGGATATTGAAAAACAAGTTTGACAATAGAAACTATGACTAACGCAGAAAACGGACGAACCCATGTAGAAAGTTCCATGAATTTCCCACCCACCGTTTTAGGTTATGCGTTATCTGGCAGTCACCTAGGGTAGCATTTTATTAAGTTGATAATACCATCAGCATTCCGAAAACTCTCCTATAAAGAAATCTAAGCCCTATAACTTACCTTCTCTCCGCAGCCGAAGGCTTCCCCGCCTGCAAGCGCAGTGACCCTGAAATCAACAAATGCCTGATCGACGGCATCGAGGCCCTTCGACCGCAGCTTCTGACCGGGATCCCTTCAGTGAACATCCCGCCCATCGAGCCCTTTTCCGTACCGACACTGAAGCTGGACCGGACTGCCCCCAACCTGAGGTTGAAGGCTGTTGTCAAGCATATGAAGGCGTACGGTGGGGGCAACTTCAGGATTGATAAGTTAAAGTAAGTTTAAAAGTGGCGGTTAAAGATACCTCTAAATTATATTCCCTTTTACAATTGTAGAGACCTCCATTATCTAGAAAGTTACGCTGATTTCTCAACATAAAAGATGCGGCTATAAATTTCGCTAAATAGGAATAAGAGTCGGTTGAAAGAACACTATCTTTCTCTACCATATTAAATTTAAGTACTTTTATTTAGCTATATTTGTTTAACATATTTATATCTAAAGTTAAATCTAGTATTTATGTATGTATTGTTAAGTAGTTTATTGTTTTAACTTATTTAATGTTGTGCACTTGGGTCTACCTGTTGTTCAATTATTTCCTGTCCATCCTAGGTTTGCTGGAAGAAATCTCTTAATAGAGATAAGGTAGCCTTTGTCATGTGTTGTCCACTTTCCATTGTAAAATTTATTATTTTGTGCAACAAAGTATATGAGATGAGAATAAGATGGTTTTTAGGGTTCCGTACCCGAAGGGTGCCAAACGGGACCCTATTACTGAGATTTCGCTGTCCGTCTGTCCGTCCGTCCGTCCGTCCGTCCTGTCTGTCACCAGGCTGTAACTCATGAACCGTGGTAGCTAGACAGGTGAAATTTTCACAGATGATGTATTTCTGTTGCCGCTATAACAACAAATACTAAAAATCAAAAGAAATTTAATATTAAGGGGGGCTCCCATACAACAAACGTGATTTTTTTTGCTCATTTTTGCTCGATATTGATAATGGTAGCAGGTAGACGCTTAAAATGTTCACAATATATTGAGTATATTATTTACTTAAAAATAAATAATTAAATTAAAATTAAATTAATATTTAGGGAGGGCTCCCATACTTTTTTTTCTTGTGGTTTTTTATAGATAATGGTACGGAACCCTTCGTGCGCGAGTCCGACTCGCACTTGGCCGGTTTTATTTAATTTCACATTACAGTTAAATAAATTTCAAAAATTCGCTTCGTGTAAACTGGAGCTTAGTTCCGTAATATAGTTCAAGATATATTATGAATCTCCACGTAACCTTCTCTATCCTTTCCGTAACTCGTCCGCACCCGCCTTCCAGGATGAACCTGAACAACAAGTACGCGGCTGACATCAAGCTGTTCATCCCGCGTCTGATGGTGACCGGCGACTACGACTCGCGAGGGTCGAGGGTGCTGGTGCTGGACATCGAGGGCAAGGGCAAGCTGAAGGGCAACTTCAGTAAGTGATCATAATAACATTTACATACAGGCACAAACATTGCCTCTGGCCGCACGCTAGGATACACTGTGGAAACCTGAAACAGCAACGTCACAAAAATGACACAAAAAAGACGTACACGTACCAACCGAATCGGTATACCAGAAAAAGGTATATAACAATTAAATTTTTGGTTATATGGCTTGTACTGGAAGGTATATAACAAAAAAGCGTCACTTTTACCGTACAGGGTGGCAGAGGCACAGTGCCCAGCACTAATAAATATTTTATATGAAATAATTTTAGTTTAGGAATTTTGACAATATGTTCATACACATTTTTGTGTTTTTCTTTAATTGATCTTAAAATCATTACATTAGTGCACGAGTCATCGAATATTTTTTTCGCACAGCGACCATTTTTTTTACTATGTCAAGGATTATATTAAAAATTGTTAACTTGTTTAATGCTATACAAGGTCGATTCGGCTTCGATTAATATTGCAATATTAGTTCACTGGCGTCACTAGAGCAGTTAACAGTGCACAACCGAAATACGTCGGTATCGAAATCGGCAGAGTTGCAACATGTACTACAGGAGACACGTTTACCTCTCTGCGGAAAAGTGCACCCCCTGTTTACTGTCATTACTTAGCTTCCTGTCAGCACGCAACTCATCCCTTTCTTTTCTTTTTGAATTTTAAGTGACAGAAAAAATAATCCATGATAGTTAACACAACGTGAATAATATGACCACTGACCATGCATTTTGTTGATAGGTATCTAAACATAATCCCAGAAGAAAAGTGGTGGTTGGTAGTGGTCGCCATAATTTAAATTTAAAATGGATTGGCAAACCTATTACTAGCTATTCCGCATCTGGGCTTTGATTGAGACGTGCGTGTGCATTAAAATCACAATTCGTTCAGAGTTCATACATTCTCCTTATTGATGACACAATTATGTATGATACGATAAAACATAGGTTTATGTTCCATGTCTTCTATCTCTATGTCGTGTCTTGTCTTGCCCTGTACGCTTAGTATGCCACGCCCGAGAAAGGCCCTTGTCTATGCACAAATGTCATTTTCTCTGTCGAGCCCGAGATGTCTCGACGTGTCACGCTCTTGACGCGGCGCGGTAAAGGGAGACGGACGACTACATTATAGACATGGCAAGTACTTGTAGGTCTCTCTCTCGACGTCGAAAAAGTACCATGCTAAGCGTACTGGTCTGTCCAAAGAGTATGGCGCCTATGAGAGGACCGCATTGCCTAAAATAATCTCATTTGGATCATAGTAAAATCTATGCAACTTCGCACACCAGGGTAAGTGAGTCGCGTACTGAATTCCACGCGTTAATAGCGATAGCGAGGGTGCAAAATCCCAGTTTGATTGTAGCTGGCACACAACTCAGCCTCGGCACCATCGACAACACCGGCTCTTTTCGCCTCGTTATAGCTATCTCTATGCCATTCACTACCAACCCAGCCTTGCACGAGTTAGGGTGCCTACGTCAAATAACCGGCCAAGTGCGAGTAGGACTCGCGCACCAAGGGTTCCGATCACACTTGGAGAGCGTAACACGTGTAATTAGGTTTCCACATAAAAAAACTAAAGTGTCATCCTGTAAAGCAAATTTAATATTTTTTAGGAAGACAGAAATTTGCAGTTTTCAGATTTTTCCCTTTACTTGTGCTATAAGACCTTGCTTCGAGTCAAATTTCATGATTCTATGTCAACGGGAAGTACCCTCTAGGTTTTGATTCCCTTGCGAATATCAAGCAATTTGATCCTATAAGGGTTTCTTTTTTTCCTTTTAAAGATCGGAACCCTAAAAATGAAATTCTCAGTCATGTGGCTTCCACCTAACATGTTTATCCACAGCCGGCCTGACAGTGGTCGCGAAGGGCATAGCCAAGCCTATCACCAAGGACGGCGTGGAGTACCTGCAGGTTGAACGGATAGTGACCAAGCTGCGCATCGCCGGCGCGCAGATCGCCGTTGACGATACTGAGAGACCTGTCGCAGGTGGGTGGCGGACGCTTTGTAGCACACAGAATCCTCACGCACGCAGTATTTGAAACTTATGGCACAGTACCGAGCTCACGTGCCGACGCAGGCAGTACACGAGAGCGCAAATGTGGGGTTCAGTACTGTGACACAGGTTTTAAAAGCCACTCGCACGCGGCTAGTGAATGCCAAAGCGAGTGTTTGCATGTGCGGCGGGGCTAAGGGTTGCGCCAAGTTGCTTGACACCTCGTGCCGCATGAAGGGGATGCCTGTATTTCTCATAGAGGATGAGAGAGAAAGAGGTTACCACGAAATACTCAGGTGCAAAGCAATGGCGCGACCCTGTACCTCTACGAAATCATACGCGGCTATCGTAGAGCATCTAATCTCCTTCATTTTTGTGGTCAAAAAGACAAAAATGTTTTTATTTTCTTCTTTACCTTCTTCGAGAGTACAGTGCAACCCAAATAGCTGAACCGGCCCCGCTTACCATATTTGTATGTACCTAGGCCGGCCTAGCTGATTGGGTTGCAGACTATACCTACTTAACGCGATACATACATGGCGTCACACCATTTTCCCTTCATAGCGTGATACGGAGCTATTATACGGCTCACAGAAACAGCATAAAGTACTATAGAGCCCCCATTGCTACTTGGGATTGCACATATTGACATCCGTATTTCCCTTCCAGCCGCATCTGCAGCCTCGTTCTTCAACGCCAGCCCCAACGTGATCCTGGACATTCTGATGCCACTCATAGAGGACACCACCTCCGCAATCCTGAAGGCATTCTTCAACAAGATCCTAGGCAGTATACCGCTCAACGAATATCTGCTGGACGGCTAACAAGCGGTGTCACAACTCAAGTGGAATACTTGACGCGCTATGTTTTATTAGCTACGAGCGAGCTGTGATCTCTTTTTCTTGCATAGGGTATGGTGGAGTGAGAGTGAAGTGACAGCTCGCTTAGAGCCAAAGAAAATTTGCGCGGACTCACCAGACTATTTATTTATAAGTAGGATTTATATCGGGTGGAAAAGAAAGTTGCATTCTTATTAGGGGTTGATATGGGACATTAACCTTGTATGATTGTTTTTATGAATCCTTTAATTTTACAATGAAATCAGAGCTATTCTGTTTTTAACATCTCCTATTCTCAGAATGACGCATATGCCTACATGTTTATTTTACTTGTGTGTAGGTACACATTTATGTGTTTGCTCAGCCTCCACTGATTAACTACCAGTTATTTGTTTACATGTTTGCTACCCAGTGCCACAATTGTACCTGTGTATCTTCCTTCTAAGATTATATTTATAAGTGGAATCACAATATATTTCCTCTTGACCAATTGGACACCAAAGATATTTTCGCTCACAGATTTTTACAACTCATTTATTTCGTAAGATAATTTAAATAAAAAATATATAAAGTGTGTACAAGTTTATTTTATTTCACTACAAAAGATGTTTGCTATCGGCTACATGTGGATGTGCCATTTGCTATATGTGGATTGTATACATGTATATACATACAATCAATACATGCATAGTGTGCGAGAGTCAAGACCATCTTAAACATTATGAAAAAATGTCGGTCAGTGTTAAGCCAAGTGTTTAATTACATCCTTCAATCGCATAACATAAGATGTAAAGTTGACGCTTAACAAATATCTGCGCAACAAAAGTAGATTTTTTTGAAGTAAAACTTCTTGGGGCACGGGGGTAAAATTTATTTAACCTCTCAACTGTGGGTTATTCATATATTTGCTTTTCAATTGCTAGTAGCCGGGTGCTATCACGAGTGGCTAAGAAATGTAACGGAAATTGGAATCGGTGACGTCAGGGTCGGCTGAAGACTTTTAAAACCGCAACTATTTTCAATACGGTTTTTAACTAATCAGATAAGATAATAATACATTCGTACAATAAAGAATGTTAATTAGTGAGAGAAAAACCTGATGAAACGTTAACAAATAAAAATTATTTTAAGCATTCTTCCACGAGTTCTTGATTTCCGGTATGGCCAAGATGGCGCCGCCGCCGCCGCCGCCGCTGGCTGGGATAAACAAAACCAGTGACGTCACCAAAAACTACTTTGTTCAACCTCTTTGTTGGAACCGGAACTTATGTTTGACAGCTGTGCGATGCGATCCATACAGTTTGTAAGAAAAGAGTTTCATCAATGTCACACGGGTCGATATGGATTTCTAAAACAAGCAAAGCAATGCATACATTTGAGCGAGACGGCTTAAAGACGTGACGTCAGATGGTATATAATCTGAGCGAGATGCAAATAGTAGTGACACTATTGAATGAGTTAAGTATATCACCACGAGCGCGACAAATTGTAGATAAGGAATGGTGGGAAATAAATGACATGACGTATTAAAAGTAAGTACAAGTATAAAATAATTTCAAATAATCGGACGTCTGAAACTTAAAAGTAACTTGAAGCAGAGATTGGATCTCAAAATTGGAAATTTAAATCTCTTTTAGTATAGGTAGGTATAGGTGTATAGTATAGGTACCACTTAATGATCTAGCTACAGAAGTTTTACTTCTAACACGTGTACGGTGCTACACGCGTTTTTATTTTCTGTATGATAGTATTATTAGTAGGACGTATTGTTCTCAATGAAACCTCTTTTGGGGTATTTTACCTACTGATGTTCACCCCTAAGGCCCACTAGCTCCAAGGCGAGTCAACGATTATATTAGAATTATTTGACGACTCAATTTACAATAATTTGCATACCTAAATTGTTTGTCCGTTACCCTTATTGTTTCACTGGTGACCTAGATAATACGAATAATTATGAATTCAACAGTAAGAAGCAATCATATTGTAGGTATAGTTTCCGTTTATTTTATAGAACACATAATAACAGTTTATATACAATAACAAATGATTAATTATAACTAAAGTATACGTAAAAACTAAACTAACTACAACAAAACTAGGTCAATTATAACTAAAGTATACGTAAAAACTATACTAACTACAACTAAACTAGGTCAAACATTTCGCCCAGATCGCTGCCGGGCGGTAGGGTGCCCAAAACGCTGGCACCGTTACCTCGCTGTATCGCAGTGCTAATGCGTTGAGCGAGGTAGGTGCCAGCTCCCTGGTCCCCTGACGCTTCGACGAGCCGCTTAGATATATCTTTAAGTGCTCGTCAGGAGTCTGGGCCCCACGGCCCGAGGGTCTCAAAACCGAACGGCACAAATATATATTCTTCGCCAAGTGCGCCATTGTAGGTATTGGCTAAATTGTCTGCATTCGATATATCTGTATATCAGGATCGTGATAGGAAACAACCTTTTATTTATTCAGACCTCAGAAACGAGGCTACATTAGATCCACATATGGTCCTTACAACTCGCCCGTGTAACTCTTTTATAAAGGCTGATACACCGTTTTTCTGCTTATACCAAGTTACGTTTTATAGTCAGTGCCATGGCGAATCTTTTAATAAAGTTTATAATTATTGGTTTACTTTTAAAAAGTGTTGTCGGGAGAGGTGTTGTAACTCGTAATAATCATACTACGGAAGATCTTGAGGATGATGTCAGTAAGTAACAATTTCTTGAAAAATTATCATTTACCATTTTAAATATAAATATGCTTTTTCTAAACTCGCCCGAGCCTCTCAGCCGATTACATTGCCTCCTAGGGTTAGGATGTAACATCACAAACAATAGCACACACATTAGTCTGCATAGTTAGGAAGTGGTTTAAAGATAGGTATCTAAGTAAATGTATCATATTAAATATTATCATGCTACATCAACACCAACATCATTACCATGATCATATTCATTATTATTATTATTATTCATATTCATCTTATCATTATATTCATCATGGTGGACCAGGAGCTGTATTTTGTCTAAGATGAATATTACCATGATCATTCTAAAAATCTAAGTCGCTCATAATCAAAATAAGCGTTTCATGTTTTGAATTAAAATAGAGAGTCACGCCGTTTCCTATTCGGGGTGGCAGAGGCATAATGGTGCCCACTTTTGATCATTTATTAATCACTCCATTTTGTATGATAAGGGGCTAACCCATTGCCACTATGGAGATTGATATATTTTGACCTATTCTGGTAAACTCATTACACAGAAGATACTCCAATATGCCACTACAACGACCCAAAAGTGACGGAGTGTATCCAGCGAGCCGCAGAAAGGGCTCGTATAATCTTAGCCCACGGAGTCCCTTCCCTGGGCATCCAGTCCTTGGAGCCCTTGAGAGTACCTAACGTGAGGCTTCGTCAGCACAGTGCGCCAGGCAAAGGATTCAAGTATGACGCCTGGCTTTCTGACGTCATGATCAAAGGGCTTACTGACTACACATTCAATAGTTTGGAGTAAGTATATATTGCTAGAAACAGGGAGCACTTATCCAGTAGAGAGCGCATAGATACATTTTCCTTTGAAGCACAACTCACCTATTTACGGGCGGCGGGGGACGAGGTAAGAGAGCTGTGAGAGACTGTCTGGCGCCCTGTCATCGTACATAGGTTGCGTATGCGAACGTTTGTTGAATACAACAAACTGTCACGGCCTCCTTGCGCCCGCCCGGTGTGCCTGCCCGGCGGTAGAAGAAAATAGAGAGAAATCATCAAGACCAGCACATTCGACAGACACATTCAAATTATTATTAGCCTTCTTCACATCCTACGCTCATGTCCTTGTTTACCTTCTATTTTATTTTCATTGTAAAAATATAACCAGTCTCATCCTTTTATACAGTCCACCAGCCTTAATACAAACGTTTGGCGAGCCGCATTCCCCCGCAGGCGCAGTCAATTGGATATATAGTCTCTGGCTAGAAACCATTATATTATACTTCATTTTTAAACTAGAGTTGTAGAGAGAGGTTACTTCAATTATAGCCAAAATAAAAGTTTTACCACTAGGTCTATAGTGACAAAATGAATGAAAAGACCGAAGGCCGAAGGAGCCGAAGTGCTAATGAGAGTGTGATTTGCAGTGTATTCCCAGAACAACTAAAAGTGACCGCAAACCTGAGCTTGCCCCATCTACATATGACCGGTGAATTTGTGGTCCTGGGCCACTTCCAGATGTTGCCAGTCGAGTCAACAGGGAAAATGAATGCCAACTTTAGTAAGTACAATCTGACTAAAAAAAAAATTGTTCACGCTATCAAGTGACGTGACGACAGATTCAGATGCCGAGCTTATCCGAAAGAAGCCGAGCATCTCCGAACGGGTTACCTACTTGAGTAACCCCTTCAAACGACGCGAGCGCGGGGCGCCTCGTCAATTTTTCTCACCATATTGCGTCCGGAGACTCGATCAGAGCAACTACGCGCGCGTCGGCTCTCGAGTTTCCGCCCATCGCACACGCTACGCACACACGTGTCTTCCATTAGCTCCGAAGCTCATCCATCAGCACATTTATTCGATATAAAGCTAGCTACACGTCGTCGTCACGCGCGCGTAGTTGCTCTGATCGAGTCTCCGGACGCAATGTGGTGAGAAAAATTGACGAGGCGCCCCGCGCTCGCGTCGTTTGGAGGGGTTACTCAAGTAGGTAACCCGTTCGGAGATGCTCGGCTTTTTTCGGATAAGCTCGGCATCTGAATCTGTCGTCATGTCACTTGATGGCGTGAACAAAAATCTTTTCCCGAAGAACCTTGTAATTTGCACCTCTAACCTATTATAAGTGTGTTAGGACCATGACCATCTAACTAAAACATGTCTTTGGTATCAGCTTAAAAAAGCAGCCAAGTACGAGTCGGTCTCGTGAACCAACGAGGGTTCCATCCGACCAATATTCTTTTAAATTACGGTTTTCGGATTGTTTCCTTTACTGTACTCTAAGACCTTGCTTCGTACTGTAAAGATCCTCAGACCTGACTAATTGATTGATACCAAGTTCCCGAGAATGGACAGATAGACAGACGAACGAGAACAACGAAGTCACCTTATAAGGGTTTCATTTTTTCCTTTCAGAGAATGGAATGGAATTATGGAGTACCGGAATGCCAATGTTTGCCATATGTTGCTGATATTTTAATAGATTAGAATCCTACATTAAAGGGTATATATTAATAATCTATTGAAACAGGCAGCGAACTTATTTTTTTTAACTTTATTTGACATTTCAAGTTTTCAAGTACCTGTGTAATGTAAAATTTCTCAGTTACTACTACCTACTCAACAGACAAATAAACGCTATCTGAGGAGTGAAAGCTCGGCCATTAATCGATTAAAAGTTTGTGGTAAGGCCCCTGACCTAACAATAAGCTCTACCCCACAGCACTCTGCACAGCAGCCATCGAAGCGGTCGGCGCCCGCGTCCACACTCGCATGGTGGTGCGAGACGCGACCGTGCGCCTGCGCTGCTCGGGCGATCTCAAGGCGGACCTCACTGAGGCGCACTCCGCTACTGGTGATATGGGTGAGGTTATTTTGAGTGTTACGGTACGGCTGTTTGTCCCTTAAGCTGCCAATACAGATTTCTGCATAAATTAATAATAGAAAAATCCACTCACACATACTACAACTGCAGTTTCTTTCTACAGCCTAAGAAATAAAGTAACTGAATTAAGTAACCATTAATGCCCCCACCGAGAGGCACAGGCTTTTACCCGGACGCGAGTAAGATTGAGCCATACTCTACCACGCTGGCTCAGTGCGGGTTGGTAGAAGCATGTCGAGCCAACTCGACTTTCAGGACTTTCAGAAGTTATCAAACTAGGGGTTAGGGCCTCTGATACAGCTTAATGACTACCACTGAGTAACGATGTAGCTGGGACCTACAGTTCAACTTGTCATCCGAAATACGGAAGCACTGGAAGCAAATGCCACCCATGTGGGAAACGGAATAAAACGGACACCCATCCAATACCCGTCTCGGTCAGACGTTGCTACCCGCACGATCGTTTCCGATGTACGAATACGAGCCACTGCTAATTTAAGTACTGCTGGACCACGGACGCTTCTAGTGGCACAGATTGTAAACAAACTTTACAGAATGCTTTCGGTTGTATTTCTGATTTTCTACCACAAATGTATTCACCCTACAGAAAAAGTAACCGATCACATAGTCAGCATGCACTCTGCTGAGATCATCGGCGAGGTGCAGCCAGCCGTGGAGACGGCGCTGGCCATGGTGCTGGAGGACGTCGCCAACAAGTTCCTGAAGCACGTGCCATACGACATGGTGTTCCCGAACTAACTACCCACTATACGCCTGCTGTTGGCCCAGAGCTGGCAAGATGATGACTAGATCATTTTGATATTTGAAGTATGATGAAGTGTATCATCGTATATTGAGTAGCCGAGTCTTTACGGCCCCGACAGGAAAAAGTCATTTTCATGTTTCGTGGTGCACTTACGCCACAGTATGAGTTTGTTTGTTTGTGTTTCTGAAGCTGCAAGGAGCGTTGGTGACATCTTATTATTTTCTTTAATTCAGTTGCAGTCTTCATCCATCTTTATCTATTCGCTACACACTAACTTTAAGCATGATCGTTGCTATGCAATGCGCAATACCATTTCTTTATTCAAAGATACAAAGGTCGATGACTTGACCAAGCACGAAAATTTGCGCTAAGCGTCTCAGCGAATGACGAATCAGCAAATCAATGATCTATAAGATCATTAAAATAAAAGCGAAGTCAGCCAGCGATGTCTTGCTTAATCGTTCGTGCCTGGCCATTGATGTGAAGGAATTGGTTTATTAGACGTTAGGTAATTTATTTATATTGTACTTATTTATGAATCGCCTTTTGATACAGATTGAACATTATATAACAATGTGTTGTTGATGAAATAATCTCTATAAAATGTCTTGAGTTTTAATTATGAAACCTTTATGAAATAGGGATTTTTGTGTAACGGTTTGCAGAGCGAGACGCTTTCACTATTACACCATTTTATAGGAATATCCAACACTGCTATGGTATGTGGTGAAGATATCAAAACTGGCTAACTCTAACTTTGATACTTTAAAATTTACACCTCTAATCCACTTGCTTTAATCGTAATTAGGTTGTTACAACTATGTGTAATATTAGCTTGCTTTAGTAATGCATACTTACACATGCATTTACAATAAATTTCAATATCTATCGATTTAATGTAATGAATGTTTGACGTTTTGCATTTCGCCTCTGCTACCTTCGATTTCGATTATTCCTTTCCTAGGAAACAAAAAGAGTTAAGGTTCCGATGCCACCCGTAGTGGTTACCTAATTGACATGTCAACACGTTACCTGCCAATTGCATCAGTAGCTATTTGCATCTACTGTTTGCATTGCTAAGTTCAGTGTTCACGTCACCCTAAATGTAGAGCCACTCTTATCGTTTGAGAGAGACGTTTTCTTTTACTGCATGTAATGTATAGTACATGTCCGAGGGACTACCACTTGCTTTAACATGTTTATAATTTAGTATCTGTACTAAAGGAAATATGATAACAATGACATAATGCAAACAAATTATTAGATAGGTAATACTCTTTGATCATTTATTTCATCGTCAATATGATAAGAAACAGAAGATAACCAGCAGCGGTCTGCCAATGTTTTAACTACGATAATAAAATGTTGAAATTTAGGAAATCTAAGATTAAACGGAGGCTCTATCAACACGTTTTATCCAATACTTATTAGAAATATAGGCTCTCTATTCTCATTTGCTTTATTTTTAATTGACATTTTATAAAAATGTGGCGAGTGTTATGGTTGTCCGTGATTGTTATTTCCTCTGTTGCTGGTTGGGAAAAGAAGTTCATTAACTGTAAGTACCTATTTTTAAATACCTAGAAAGTACTAGGAACCTACCTATTCAAACACACCCTAAAACAACAAATTGTGGATATCCTTATTTCTGAAAAAATATGTTTTTGGTGGATTTTACATCAACGGTTACTTGCTTGCATTTTCAGTTGGAGGGTTCGTGTGTCCACGCGAAGAGAAATCGCTGGCGCGATGCTTGAAAACTTCTTTGAATATCTACATACCGCAGTTAGCCACAGGTAAGAATTTATATTTCTTAGATGTTACAACCATATTCAACCTGATAACCAGATTCTTGCTGTTCGGATCGTAGTGTTACGATAAATGATAAACTCTAGCAAATACCATTATAGAATATAAATAAATACTACTCTAAGATTTCGATTCGGGGACAACGTCCGGGACAACCTAACAATGCAATACACATTTTACCTTTTTGAAACTCGCTTGTCTGGAATAGTTGCTTTAAGATACACATACATAATCCAAATATTATCTTCCAGGCCTACCAGAGTTTGGCATGCCATCATGCGAGCCCTTAGTAGTGCCTACTCTTACCGTGGAGCAGTCGACGGGAGTGATTAAAGTGACCTCTGTCTACTCTAATGTCACCGTCACCGGCCCTTCGCGTATGAAGATCGTTGATGTTGAGTGAGTACCTTCTTACAATTAAGTGATAGATTTAAGGCGTCTTTTGCCACGAAACTTCAGGATAGGCCATGATTAAGTCCAAAATTAAAGACCTAGCTGGCTAAGGACCAAGCAGAAGTAGGGGATACATATATTGGCTGCCCTTTAACTCATAATTAATGACCTCAAATTCAAATAAATTATAGATATCGATATGCAACGCATATTATATACATGTAACGTACAAATCTATCGTTTCCAGTGTGAACTCAAAGAAGCATCAAGTGACAGCCAAGCTTCATATCCCAGAACTGAGGATGAAGGGCAGATACAAACTGAAGGGACAGGTGCTGATGCTGCCCATTGAAGGAGAAGGAGGATTCTCTGGGACTTATGGTAGCAGGCTCTATTTCTAGTGATGAAAATTAATACCTAATCAAGGTTTACCTACCTTTAGCCTATAAGCTGATGAAAACGAAAAGAAAATTATGAATTTATCAATAGTTCCATAAAGAAACAAGAAGTAATTTTAGCCTATTGCGATGTCCCACTGCTGAAAGGTTTTACGATTCCAACAAGACCACCTTAATCAAAACCTCGTACTCTATAACCAGCAGTTTTAACCCACACAATAAATAAGCTGCTGTTCTATATTTTTATCGTTATTCCCAGGTGATATCGACGCCACTGTGGCAATCAAACTTGGGAGAGCTCATCGCAAGAAGGGTTCAGATGCCCTGAGCTGCGAACACCTGGACGTAAAGTTCCATATGGGAAGTGCCAACATACACTTGGATAACCTGTTCGGTGGGGACGGGGAGTTGGGTGAGTGACTATCGGTTAAAAAACCTCTTCACTGGGCCAACCAGTACTCACAGGTAATCTCAGTTCTAATACATTTTAATTTATTTTCTGCTTTTCATGCAGGTCACGCAATGAACAAGTTACTCAATGAAAACTGGCAGAAGTTGGCCGAGGAGTTACAAGCACCACTGGAGGTGGCTCTTCGTGACTTCCTAAAACCACTGGCAGATCATGCTTTTGGCACCCTGGACGCTGATGATATTCTATCGTAGGGTACAATCTCACAAAATACATCTTTATTTCTTTGGAAGTATCAGAGGATTAGGAATCACGGCAAGAAGAAGAAAAGGTAGGAAAAGGAAGAGTAGTTAGATTAATTATGCCCGTATGAAGTCGAAAGGTAAAGGCTGATACAGAAAGAAACAGAATTAGCTGAGTCTTCCGTTTCTTCTGTACGACGACGTCATCTGAAGTGACGTAAAGTGTCTTCGAGTGCCTAGAAATGGGAGACTAAAATACTTTGCTACGTTCATTTAAGGGTTTTTAATTTTTTATTACATTACACTTGTATTTATAACTACATCACAATTCTCTGTACTTTACTTGTATAACTAAATCTTTGTAGAAAGCACAGTAATTTATTATTCTTATAATCAAGAGTGGTAACTCACTGGTAACTTAGAATAAATAATACTTAAAACTAAATTCTGTTTTGATATATTTTGTAGTTTGCGACAAGTTAGGATGGCACTCGGGGAAGACAGTATACCTATTGGTATACTAATTGTATTTGTCAGCCCTTTACGTAAATCATAAAATTATCATATCTTCTCAAGTGTCATCCCAATCTGTCGTGAACTATTAAAGGTACTTTGTTGGTTTCTCGGGTATCGTCATTAACATATTTTGATGGTTTATTTTAATAAACCTCCTTAACAGTCTAATCGATGGATGTAATGATATTTTTGTACTACATGAATTCACTGGCTAATCTCGTCGTCACTGATGCATAAACAGTGCATTTGAATAAAAATTCCGGGTAAATCTACATTTTAAAACATAAGCTACTATTGAAATTCATTTTACAATGTAAAATTTTATCAAGTATGATCTTAAAGAGATCTAGCCAATACAGCTACTACTTATGTATAAGTAAATCATGAAAATAAAATAAGAACTATAAGAAAGACGCATGTACAAATACCGAGTATGTACCTCATATTCCACACTATTACAATTAGCTCTAAACAAAAGTATAGAGTTCCTTACTTATTTTTATAGTCGGATATACCTGAAAGTGAACTATAGTAATATTCTCTGTCATTAAAATTCCTTGCAAATTGCATCGAAAACGCAGTATGTTTTTCAATTATATTTCATCCGCAAAAGTAATATCTTCTGAAGCTCTCTTAAGTAGTACTCCTGTTTACTTTTGACTTATCCCGAGTTAATTGAATTTCAAATTACAGTCATTAAATGACTGCAGCTGAAATAATCGTATTCTGATTGGTCAAACGGAAGTTCGAAGTAATCTTTTAAATATTCTTAGAACAGGGAAAGCGATAGATATATCCAGATAGAGAACAGAGCTAGGTACTGTTTATTATACGTAGGTATGTAGTTGTGATGAAGATTTGTCTAGGGTTTCAGCCAAACATCAATTGGGATCTTAGTGAAGGCTGCATTGAGGAAGGCCTGGAAATGCTTGGCGATGGAGATGGAGGCTGCTGGTCTCATCTCGTCGATGATCTCATTCGCGTTGTTGTTCAGGAACTGGTTCATGGCTTCACCTGAAATATTACAGTGAATTGTCGTTAGATTGGTATCAAAATGTTTCTGATAATAACTTGGCACAAACATTTTGTCTTGACGTCCTCTGTGGCGCAGCGGTTGAGTATCTGCCTACCATGCGAGAGGTCCCGGGTTCGAATATCAACTGGGGACAAAAAATAAACCCCAGGTCTTGGATGTTTACATGTTTGTGATGTCGCTGTTTCTGGTTCCCACGACACAGGGTATCCTAGTGTGGGGCCAGAAGCAGTGTATGTGCCTGTATGTAAATGTTTATGTTTATTCATAATGCAAGCAAGGTAATATCATGTCTCTATCTAAGGCAGTTGTTGAACGAAAACTTTTAATGAAAGTGATTAATTTACTGAGCCTCGGAAGCACAACCAACAACTTAAAATATGATGAATACTTCATGTTGCTATACCTGTTTGCTTGCTCAGTTCTTACTTGTCTCTCGGTTGGAATATGACAGCGTCAGTTTATTCATACTATTATATTGCATAAGTATATTGTGTGCTTTCAGCCATAAAATAGTAATGAGTGAGATGGAGAAACTTACCGATAATACTGCCATGGTTGACAGTGTCACGCACTTTGAACCTCGCGTTCCTCAGTTTGAAGTCCACCAGCAGTCTGTCAGCGCCCATGTACTTCACGTTGTCCCTCTCGAGCTCCTGGCCGAAGATCTTGACGATGGCTGCCACGTCACCTTTAAACAATATTCAAGTCATAGAGAACTAGTAAAGTTATTCACTCATAGCATCCAGCCTTAAATCAATGGCCCGCGGTTTTTAACCTTATGACTTGGTAACGTTCAAAACCTATGAAAAAAGGCGGTCAAGTCATATAAGATAAAATCTATCAGGTAATTGTGATTCTATAATTACAATTACCTGATAGATTAAATTATCTTATGTGACTTGAGCACCTTTTTTCATAGGTTTTGAACGATCCACTATTGGAATGGTAATTTAAATATGAATACTTGAAGTATCAATAAATAAAGTAAGTTAGTTCAGACAGCAGCTGACTGACTATGCAGCTGTCACCCATTGTACATAAGGGCCATTGACAGCTCAAAACCCTTACTGACCTAAAATGCGTTCATGATTACCACACAGCAGTTTTCTTCACAGCCCGACTACCGTACTTTGAAACCTATGACATCTGTGCAGTCTAACATACAATACATTGCATCTATGTAGTTAGTGTTTAATTATTTGCACGACGTACGTCAGACTAATTTTCTGGGGTCAGCTGGTACGTGAGAAATTGCAGTTACTTCATTTCCAACTTACACGTGTATTTTTTTACAAACAACATCTAAAGTATGGTATATATGTCATTGTGTATTTCGATATTTGGCAATAAATTATTTTCTTTCTTTCAAGTACAACTCGGGAGTCACTACTTGCAATAGGCATCTAGCCTATTGTCAATTTTCCAGAAAGGCTCAATGACATATTGCATTAAAATGATATGTGAAATGAATCGGTCGGTTAAACTTTTGTCGTGAAAACTTAGGTACTATTGCTTATTAGCGTGGGTAGACCGGTGCCTCGCTATATTTTGTTTTCGATCGATCTAATAGGAAGCCGTCGATGAGCTCGTCTTTTGTTTTTACAGATCTTTCTATTATTATGTGTCTGTATTTGTTTTTACGAGCAAATCTGTTCCTGTCAATGAATAAGGTCGTTATAATGTACATAGGTATACTCTTCCAAAGATATTTTGGCTGATGAGTGACGTTTACAGGGGTGCGCCACTTCTACGCAACTTATGCGACGAACCTGTCATCAACACCGACCTTTCATTCCTCATTGGTCAATTAGCGTTAGTTCCACCTGTCACCGCGCGCCAAAAGATCATTGGAAAGCTGTACAGTACACAAACCTACCAAGTTATCAGTGAAATGTCAGAATTCAGAACTACCCGCCATCTTTGAAACGCCATTCTATGCATGGAGGCATTCCCAAATATGGCACTACTTCAACTAAGCCACTAGCGACACCCGTCTTTTCACAGTTAAGTGGCAGATCTGTACACACATATCTCCCAGGGCTCTACCTTTTACGACTTGGCCCTAGCGACACTTACCGAAGGAAGCCCAGAAGTCGCCCTGCGAGCGGACGGGGAACAGCAGCACCTGCCCCGACACCTCGTACCGGCCGGTGATCTCGATGCGCGGGAGCACGAGGCCCATGTCGATGCGCAGCTTGCTTAGATCTGATCTGAAATGCAATAATTTAGGGCTAGTTTTTAAACAAGCTAATAAAATGTCCAACGTAACCAAATTAAAATACTAACGCCCGGTTTCCGAAAGTAAAATTAGCTATGACAACCTGTTAACCTCTTGTCAAACTCATCTCACCTAATCACGTGCCACTTTTTGAAGTAAAACTTCTTGGGGCACGGGGGTAAAATTTATTTAACCTCTCAACTGTGGGTTATTCATATATTTGCTTTTCAATTGCTGCTAGCCGGGTGCTATCACGAGTGGCTAAGAAATGTAACGGAAATTGGAATCGGTGACGTCAGGGTCGGCTGAAGACTTTTAAAACCGCAACTATTTTCAATACGGTTTTTAACTAATCAGATAAGATAATAATACATTCGTACAATAAAGAATGTTAATTAGTGAGAGAAAAACCTGATGAAACGTTAAGAAATAAAAATTATTTTAAGCATTCTTCCACGAGTTCTTGATTTCCGGTATGGCCAAGATGGCGCCGCCGCCGCCGCCGCCGCTGGCTGGGATAAACAAAACCAGTGACGTGACCAAAAACTACTTCGTTCAACCTCTTTGTTGGAACCGGAACTTATGTTTGACAGCTGTGCGATGCGATCCATACAGTTTGTAAGAAAAGAGTTTCATCAATGTCACACGGGTCAATATGGATTTCTAAAACAAGCAAAGCAATGCATACATTTGAGCGAGACGGCTAAAAGACGTGACGTCAGATGGTATATAATCTGAGTGAGATGCAAATAGTAGTGACCTCAGAACAATAGTAGTGACACTATTGAATGAGTTAAGTATATCACCACGAGCGCGACAAATTGTAGATAAGGAATGGTGGGAAATAAATGACATGACGTATTAAAAGTAAGTACAAGTTTAAATAATTTCAAATAATCGGACGTCTGAAACTTAAAAGTAACTTGAAGCAGAGTTTGGATCTCAAAATTGGAAATTTAAATCTCTTTTAGTATAGGTAGGTATAGGTGTATAGTATAGGTACCACTTAATGATCTAGCTACAGAAGTTTTACTTCTAACACGTGTACGGTGCTACACGCGTATCTTTTTTTGATTTCATCTTCAATTAATCGCGTGTTACATTTTGCCAATCTTTCAAAACTGGGGTTAAATGTACAAAAGACTCTTGGGCGACATTTTGGAAAGTCAGTATTTTAATCGGAGATTTTGTTTGTTTCTCGGAACTAACATGATTCCACATAATACCTATATTGCTTTAGTATCTGAACATGGAGTCATGGACGCAAAGTGCCTTCCTCTGCCACCCAGTAAAGAAAGAGGCGTGACGCTTTGTTGGTTTAGTTTGTGTTTGGCAAGTACGACTGCGTGCACGCAGGCTAAGTATAGAGCATCGAAGACCATAAAATATATCAACAACATAATCCAAACATGTTACCTCACCGGTCTATTACCCGTTCACTTGTTTGTATAGTATAGTTCGAATGCAAAATAACATGTTTTACTTCCACCCACTGCACTGGTACTGGTACATAATACAATTGCGGTAATCCCTAAACCGTATTACGCAGAGGCTCATCACCCGGTTTCTCTTTGTTGCACAGCTATTGAGCAAAGTGATAGCCCAGGCAGGCCGGGTCAAGTCCACAGCGAATTCCTTGACGGCGAAATTGCTGGCTGTTGCAATCATCATGACTTGTCAACAACGGACTGACTACTCAGAGTTGGGAAACATTTTCGTCACTTCAAACACTCCACTACAGTTGTAGGCTGCTGAGTCGACAACTCAGAGCCATGCTGTCGTTGGGCACAATGATTAAGGCTCTTCACCATTGTGCTTAATTTAACGGGCGATTTTTCATCCCCCGATCCCCACAGAAAAGTGAAATATCAAATTCTTCAGATAAACAGACAGACAAATGTCAGGCATCTGAGTATTGAGAAATTTTACTGTAAGAAAAGTATTATCTGTCAATGGAAGGAAATGTTTCACGTTTTGACAAACAAACAAACAAACATATCATCTTCCTTCTATTAGTAAAATTTAAAAGCCTATAGTTTTCTTTGTTCACTTGGCACACTGTTTTCGCTCGGAAAATAACATGCAACCCTTTATTTGAGCAGCAGTCTCTGGATTCGGCCATCAAGCCTATTCCCATAAAACGCACCAGCATTCAATTTGGTTATTCTGTAATAGCTCAATCTTGTCATTCTAAATTAGCCTCAGTAATGACAGTGGTTAGGATATAAATTACAAAATGTGACACTGAGGAGTGGCTACTGTGTTGTGGTTAAGTTTAACGATTGCCCAATGAGTATTAAGATCATCAACCTAAATTCTCGGGTTAATATCAAATGGAAAGTGATGAACAAAGGCTTTGAGGTGAGTGATGAAACTTTGTGGCGCCTATTATATACTTGAGTTAAAACAATTATTATTTATTGGACAAGGCACTGGCATACTGGTACACGGTATACAACGAACAAATTGTTTTATCAAAAGTACAAAGTTAAAGAAAAGCTTTGTATGGTTATACCGTGTAAACGAGTAGGAGTGCGCCAAATATAACCCCACGTCTCATAGAGAGGTTACATTTTACTCAGAGTCAAAGATATGAGGCGCGGTCTGTATAAATGATTCAATACACTCGCGCCTTAGAATACTTTACTCTCTATCATCCACCCCTCTTTCAGGAAAAAAGGTGAGTTCTGGAATCTAGTAAGGATCAGGTATGTAGATTTGCCACTTGCCTGATTTTAGTAATCGTGTAATTACTAGGCCCAGTGACAGTCAGGTTGGTGAAGGCAGCGGTGACCCTCACCGGGCCAGCGTCGTTTGCCATCACCAGCCTGTCTATGAGCAGCGGTTCCACTGGAGGCACGTCCAGGTCCGTGAGACCTCTGGCCAGGTACGGCCGCAGGTGGTTGAAGGAATGCTTGATGCAGGTATCGATATTGGGGTCGCTTCTGCTGCACGGCAGGATGTATTCGGCTGGAATTGGATAGAGATATGTATTTTGTTAGTTATTATTTTTGCTAATAATAATATAGACATACAGCTATTTCTTAGAAAATGATTCCGATGATTTTGATAAAAGTTTAGTAGCTTCATCTTAGTTTAATTAGAAATTAATCTTATATCTTACTTTTTAGTTGGTAACTAAAAAATCATTCAATATTTCCAAGTTACTCGAATTTGTTTTCTGTACAACGGCGATCTTATTAGGGAACAATTGACTGATTGATGATAACAAGTTATATTGTTAGCACTACCAATCTTTATTTAATTATCGAATGAATTCCACATAACCTGTTAATTATCTACCAAACATAATATTACCCAGTCATCACATTCACAGATGCATGACCACACATGACTCTACTGATCAACCATCGTAACAAGCCTGTACGTACACCTAACTCAATTCAACACGTTTTCCGAAAGAAATAGACTCTTTGCTCTCAGCTATAAGAGATAGTGTAGTTATTTTATAGTGGACATTCTTGGCGTGTTGGTAATAAAGTGACGCCCCCTGTTACCTAAGAGCTGCAAAGTGTGTCAGCTGATCGCGCAACAGTAGGCTACGGAGGCAAGGTTGCGAAGTCGTTGACCGAATGTTCGAATTTTGAATTTTCTCCATGGTGTTGATCGGCACATGGAGACGGGAGGAAGATTTCATGATAGCCGAGTTCTAAACCTGATGGGTGAACCAACCAATAGATCTCCTCCAGTGTTATGTTATGATATTGTTTGTTTATTTGGTTTAGTTCGTGTCTGAATGCGACAGATTCGTCAATTATTTTACACACAACATTCATCATTTATGTATCCAACAGGTCTTTTCGAGTCTGCTTAAGATAGACCCTAAATATGGAGTTTCATCACCAAGAGCTTCCGTCTCTATAATTTGATAAAGTAAGTTTAGATTTTGAGCATCACAAAACAATAGGTAGGTACTGCAGAAAGCATGTTTCGTAAAAAAAACGCGCAGAGTCCTTTAGTTACTAAGGCAAATTCATACCTATTTAATATTGGTTATGTTTAAATCAATACCTACTAAATGAAGCTCATTTAAGCGTTATGCAGATTAAAAATAAACTAAGTACCTATTGTATCTTCGATATTATTTATCAGTACCTGGTAGTTTGTCATCGATTAGGGAAGATCAGCACATATTTGAAGACTAAATCATGTTTGGTAATTTGGTATTCTAAGCTCGAATTGATTACCTATAATAATACTACTATTTGCACTACGCATACAAAGATCCTTAAAAATCAATATGACTGATCTGTAAAAGACTTAATGACTGACTGACTGACTCTTTAAATTATCAACTTCGCGGTACGAGGCTCTACCTCACAAGCGAAATATCCTTGGTTCAAATCTCGGCTGTGGAGGATGGAAAAACAGGCATTGGATGTTTATATGTGTGTGACGTTGCTTTGCAAGGGTAGGTATCATAGTTTGGGGCCAGAATGTAGTTATTTTTATTTAGTCGTATGGCATAATTATGACAGTCGTTCCGTATTATTTAATTACAAGTTTATGTCAAGGCTTTTAACCCATTGGGCTACGTCATTGGAAAGGTAGGTTACCTGTAGTTATAAATGTTTATGTTAAATCGATCGAATAAAAGACAACCTAAGAAATAAATACAGTTGAACTTGAACGGCTTGTAATAGGACGTAATCGAGCGCCGCTTGCACAAGGTCACGTTATATAATCCGTCAATTTCTTACGTAACCCCCGGTTATCTGTGACCTGAAAACCTTTTTCGCGTTCAACGAAACGCTTCGGCTGTTTTTGGCAAATTGTGAAGGTCAACTTGAATTTACTGTACACTACCTTATGTATCATCTTTCTACATAATCTGTGGGTCATCTGTCGTCTGACCATTGTCTTTTGTTGGAACAGGGTCTCGAAAGCTCGTTAGGCAATCTCTGGTTCAAAAATATATTTTTTATAGTCTGCACTGACTGTAATTCTACATAATTTGTTTGTGGAAACAATCTATAAATCCAATATTGGTATTGGAATTCGAGATTATTTCTATCGCAGTTCCTTCACAGTCAAGTAAGTAAGAATGCCCTCTATTCTATAGTCATAATAATGCGGTAATGATTACTGACAATTTTGGCCAATCTTCTTCTACCGTTAAATAGGCATACTCATTTGCACATGTGAAATTAAAGCTTTTCTGACAGCTCAATTTATCAAAGCAGCTTGATAGAAGGGGTTTTAAATTTGTGTTTGTTCCACAGAGTACAAATTACATTATGGTCTGTGGCTCTGTTTTTTATAATCAATTCAACTGTTGAATCCTCCGATAGCTGCAGCAGCTTAACTTAACAAACTGTTGCTCGCAGTACCTACAGGTCTATTTTTTGTGCTCCATTGTAATTAAATACAACGAAATCACTCTGATGTAAGACGTCGATTGATTCACGTAACATGGGTGAGGAGACAATAGACATAGGTACATACAGGTAACAATCTTCGCCTTTAAAAAGTATTGTTGTGTGAAGATGCTATTATGAATAAAACATGTGACAAAGAAAGAAACACGGTTCCACGGTTACTCATTAGGAACTGAAACTTACATATCCATGCTGGATGACACAATAAGGTATTTGAATCAACTTACGCAAGAATCTTCGATGAACGAAGCCCACATCCAATCCATCTAAACGGCTTCAAATGACAACACAACAGTTTGATAAAAGCTAATAAATTATACCAATAAGTATTAAAATATAGGTCAAGGTCAATCCTTTATTCACAATATTATAACCTATCAAACATGTCATATCTCAAAAGGAAACTCCTATTTTACTCAACTAAATAGATGAATGATAATTGTAGGCTGATGATGATGGCGCTGACAGAACTATTAACACCCTCGCCACTGTTACTAACACGTTACTAACAATTTCCAAATGCCAAATAAATCTGTCACATTACGCCTAGATGCACAATCGTCTAATTAATGTTTGACCGACACTCAATGTGATGCTGTCACTTGCTCGCTCCTGAAATAAAAGAGCTAGTATGACATTTAGGCAACATTTTATTTAGGCAGAGTCTCTGCATTCGGCGATTACTCTCCTGGAAGATCGTCAGAACTTCAAGGCTTGCGTCAAAGGCGACAAAAGAGATTGCTTGAGAAGTGTTTCGTAAAAGACTGAATCTCTACCAACGGCTACAGGGCAGTCAAGTCATTGACCCTCCTTTGAACTTTGAATTTTCTATATCAATACCATTTTTTTCGTAATCTTAGAAATATGTCAAGGTGTTCTTAAAGAAATACTTATCATCATTACGCGTCACATTAATGTTGTCTTGATGAGCCTTAGAATTTGCGGTTACTCAAGGATTTTACTAAAAATGTTTTGGACTGTTTTGAACGTCGATAAATGTTATTTGTCCGGACGTGGTGCTACTGTATCGGCGTAGACACAATGTCAACTGGCATTGTCCTCAATGGTAGAGTTTGGTCGAGACGCCCGATAACCTGTACCTCAACCTTTTACAGTCACACCAACCCAGTTAGAGTACAAAAGCGGTCCCTCTGTTATTATATTACTTTACTTAAATATTTGCATCTTTCGTTACGTATAATTAAATATTGAGAATCCTATAGTATTTTTTTTATTTTTTTATTTATATATTTATTAGTTGTTTCACAGCAGTTTACAATGTAAAATGAAAACATATTAAAACAAATTGTGAAATGCCAATAACGAAACAAGACCCTTCAAAAACTTAAAATAAAGTGTCGTTAACCATTAGGTAGAATACATAACGTATGTTTCTAAAATAAACTGCATCTCCAACTACAATAACTTCTCACTGTCACAGCCGTCTTCATTTAAAACTAAGAAAATGGTACACCAAATACTGACTAATTTAGGATTATCCTTGTCCCTATATGGTAAACAGTAGCCATTGATATCACTTGTCATTTTGCCATACGTACTAATCTTAATATACATTGCTAATATTAATTGCTGATTGTTCCTACATATACAATTCACAACACGTTCCGTTCCGGCTATCACACTACGAGTAAACAGGAGCCCCAGGGTCAGTGTGGTCATCTTCCATAAAGGCATGGACATTAGTATGCACGGATCACTGTGGTTGAATCATTACAGAGGTTATCCTCAAGGCGATATCGAAAATCTGCGATCAATAATCTCATACGTGCATTCTATTTATATGCGCGGTTGTGTATTCCCAAAAATATTTTGGATTCTGCAGGATTCTGCAGCCTCGATTAAATAATTTTGGTGATTCATGTCAAGTTAACGGTTTTTTGTTTATCTCCAGGGGTTGCAGTCAGGCGCGGTCGCACCTCAAGATTTAGAGGGGGGGGAGTCATCTGAGCTCTAATACAGCTCAAAAGGCAACTTCCACAGAAAAATTGGTCAGACAAATAAAGAACATTATTGTACAAAAATTACATGAAATTTCATATGGCTAGCGAGCCGAGTAACGAGTTTCTTAGAGGAACGGAGGGCGGCTACAGCCACCCCGGAAATTTCACATGTCTACCAAGCCGAGTAAGGAGCCCCGGACAGGGACGCATGGGCGGCGCAAGCCGCCCCGGAAAATACACATGGCTAGCAAGCCAAATAACGAGTTCCCCAGATAAACACATGGGCGGCGCCAGCCACCCCGAATTTTCACATGTCTAACAAGCCGAGTAACGAATTCTTTAGAGGAACGCATGGGCGGCCAGCCGCATAAGTTATCATAGCTAGAAAGCCGAATAAGCCGCTGACAGGAGAAACGCATGAGTGGCGTTAGCCGCCCCGGAAATTTCACATGTCTAGCAAGCCGAGTAAGAAGCTCTGGACAGGGACGCCGGAAAATTCACATGGCTAGCAACTCGAGCAACGAATGCTTTGTAAAAACTCATTGGCAATGTCACCTACCCCGGAAATTTCACATGGCTAGCAAGCTGAGGATAGGGACGCCGGAAAATTCACATGGCTAGCAAGTCGAGCAACGAATGCTTTGTAAAAACTCATTCACATGTCTAGCAAGCCGAGTAAGTCCATCGCCGCAGTTGTGGAGATTGAAGGACCGACGCTTATGACTATTTGTAAGGATATGAACCTCCTTCCTATTAGCAAAGCCTATTCCTATAACGATAACGCAAGAAAATGTAAATACACTCAAATACATTTGTATGTTGACTGAAATCTTCTTGTTAGCCCTCGTGTGTTTGATGATGTCGCTTTGGACATAATGACTGAGTAAGTAACCTTGGCACCGATGGTACTTTAAATGCAAAATAACCTAGATTTTACAATTTTAATACTTATTGCTTGCAATTACCATGAGTGATAAAGCTACGCGTTACATTTGAATATTTACTAATTTGCATCACAAAGTTCGTGAATTACTCAAATGATCATCATGCTGATTCATTATTTGATTCACTGAAGTATGAAGCCGTTGAAACAAAGACCAAAATGGCGATTAGTGATGGGGAAAATCTAAGTAACCTTAACCGGTTATAGCTTGTATCAAAAGACTATATGAATGTTGAAGCGAGAGATATATGCCAGGATCGTAGCCAGCGGAGGTCTCTAGATTCTGCCTACCCCTCTTTTGGGAAAAAGGCGTGAGCATATGTATATATATATGACAAACGTATTTTATACATTTAACTTTCGTACTGAAATATGCTCTTGCATTTACAACAATTGCAAATCCTATATCCAAAGCTTCGATGATAAATGACCTGTTTAACTTTTTTAGGACCATTGTTGCTTTGAATAATATGGGTACGATGTACGCGACCGACTTAGTATTGTACGCACGTGATAATTGCTACAATAATAAGCAAGTGAACTTATTATTTGAACCGTGTGGTATGTATTATTGGCAAAAATTTACAAGGCAAACTGACAGGGAATACCTTTAGATAAGATAATCAGTAATGAGTTACTACCACAATCTTGCCTTAAAGTTGACATTCATCAAAACGGCAAGCAAGATTGTATGGAATCGTATTTGATACACGAGTATTCTGTAATGGATACTTCTTAACTAGACCCTTGTAACCAATCATGAACAGTATAATACTTGGTGTCATGCATGAATGTTTAATCACGCAGACAAATATTTCACAATACATTTATTGTATTCTAACTCACCTCATAAGGTCGCATTAATCTTTCGACACATTAAAATGTTAACAAGTCATTCTTTCTCAATGATCAAAAGACAATCAAAGCTATTGTTACCTATTTCTGATATATAGGGATACGTATGTACGTGTAGTTTTAAATGAGGTAGACCATTTCCCTTTATGACTAAGAAATACGCAAGACTAGTCTCTCTAGTATGTCACATATTCATAATTAGAATGGAGGGTCCTATTCTGTTATGGAGAATCCATAACAGTAGCGTACCTATATATACGTATAGATTGTTCTTAACGAAGGGCCTAAAATGCTTGAAATTACTTGTTGGCTTGTATCGAAGGATGACCTAAGTGGTTTTTGTAGCTACTTCGCTTGAGGATAAGTAATTAAGTAGGTTATAATAAATAAACCTTTTTACATAGGAACAAATATTGCGTCTTTCACTTGCACCAAAAACACTAATTGTCATTAGCGCGCTAATCGCATTTAAGTTTGACTATTGTATATTGTACGTATATATTAATAATGTATATTGTAATTTATCTATGTAAAGTGCGCACTGACAACTACTAATGTTCTGTGCTCAGACAAACCTCAGTGGTTTACGAGTTTTTTTTTAATGAAATTTTATATGTATATTTAAGATACAACCAATAAATATATATATTTGACAGCTGTTAAATGGAATTGAGACGCTAATCATATTTAGTGCTTTTTATGCAAATGCACCTAAGTGTTTTCCTGCATGTGTTGTCAGTGTCACATAATACGCATTAACTATAATGTTATGTTCAATAAAGTATAATGTAATAATGATAATATCAGGATGATAACTTCGGATCTCAGAAAGGCCAGTTCAAACCAAAAATGGTCCCCATCATGGTAAGCAAGTAAATAAAATAAAAAGATAAAACTGCTCAATAACAAAGTCAAGTTCATGTCCTGAAAATAAACAGGAAATCGTATGCCCTTAGCCCCTTATTAAAACTCGTACAATAGTATCGTATCTCAAGTAATATTTAAAGCTAGTATTACTTATTACGACAACCACATTATTTGGGCAAGTGTGATGTATAATTTCAAAACTTTTTATAAATGTAACTAAAACTAGAATTGAACTCGATTTATTAGATCGAATGAATTTATGTGCCTACGATTAATTTATCTATATCGCATATAAGTATATGCTGGTAGTAAGAAAGTTGATAGCAGAACGTGCACTAGATTGGATTTCCTTAGTGGGTGCACTACTGTACCATAATATGAAGACAAACAACGATTTTATAATTAATTAACTGATACATTATTGTATGTATGCCTAATGCATATAATGACATGTGTCGGTCATGCTTTCGGTTCGTCGTCGTGTCGATTGTGATTTGTTTTCTGATGTGATTGGGATGTTTTATTTTACTAACTGTATTTCCCTATTCATATACGTTTTAACTGTACTGAAATATTAGTACTTTTAGTCTTAAAAATATACTTATTTAAAACAAATAATAACATTTAAATCGTCAGAATAACAGTAGGTAACTCATCCTTCACTCATTAAACATCAATCATAGTTATGCATCAATCAATAAGTAGGTGTTTATAACAATGAATCGATGTAGTTTTTCTTTGGATTAGAAAACCCTTGCGTATTTTATTCCATGTTACATTTTCCCACGACACAGGGTATCCTAGTGTGGGGCCAGAAGCAATGTATGTGCCTGTATGTAAATGTTTATGTTTATGTTTTCCAAAAGATTTATTCTTCATGGGATAGTGGGTGTTTCTTACAAATAATTCTTATCAGGGAAGTGCCTCTGACATGACCCTGTAAGTTAAAAATGTCGATAAAAATAATAAAGTGTAACTTACGTGGTGCAAGTTCATTGTCGCTTTCAGCTGCCTCCCCATTATGATAGATGACTGTCAGGCACAGCACCAGAAGCATCTTCAGTCCACCGTCCGCCATCATTGTTCCAAATACAAACAGTTCAAAATCACCAAAAATATTTTGTACACAATTTTATTTATTTTTCTTTTTTTTAGCGCTGCGGTGTCGGCAGCAGCGCTCTGCGCAAGTGGGTCTCAGTCGGAGGCCGGGCGGACGCGCGTCTCATATTCTGTTTGAAGTGAAAGCCCTAGCGACGAAGTGTTTTATTCACGGACGGATTTTCGTCATCCCTGAGTGGCGCCCCCCTCCCCCCTTTGGCACAATGAGTGCGGGTGCACTGATCAATCACGCTGTCCTAGGACCACGTGGAATGAATGCTACGAAGATATGTTAGCCATAATTATGTTAAGATAATCTATAAGAAACATCTGCATACTGGCAGAAGGTGCCCATATTTAACCAGATTTTAAACATTTCATTTTTTCTATCTATTCTTCCCCATTCATCTATTCTTATCTTCTTCTTCCTTCCATGCATCTATTCCTATCTCATTTATAGTCCTGAGTCATTTTCATTTTCATTTATACTTTATTGCACAAAACATAAAAAACACGTAACATTTACAAAAAGGTATGTACAAAGGCGAGCTTATCTCTAAAAAGAGATTTCTTCCAGAAAACCTAGGCATGACAGGAAAAAACAGATACAGAGAGGGAAGTCAGTGCTCAATCGAGTCTTGATTTGATAATTTGCGTAAAATAAACGTGAAAGCTTAACAAGCTTTGATAAACATTTACGACATTAGTATACATAGCAAGAGCAACTGTTTGATAAACATTTACGACATTAGTATACATAGCAAGAGCAACTGTTTGATAAACATTTACGACATTAGTATACATAGCAAGCGCAACTGTTTGATAAACATTTACGACATTAGTATACATAGCAAGCGCAACTGTTTGATAAACATTTACGACATTAGTATACATAGCAAGAGCAACTGTTTGATAAACATTTACGACATTAGTATACTTACATAGCAAGAGCAACTGTTTGATAAACATTTACGACATTAGTATACATAGCAAGCGCAACTGTTTGATAAACATTTACGACATTAGTATACATAGCAAGAGCAACTGTTTGATAAACATTTACGACATTAGTATACATAGCAAGAGCAACTGTTTGATAAACATTTAAGACATTAGTATACATAGCAAGCGCAACTGTTTGATAAACATTTACGACATTAGTATACATAGCAAGAGCAACTGTTTGATAAACATTTACGACATTAGTATACATAGCAAGAGCAACTGTTTGATAAACATTTACGACATTAGTATACATAGCAAGCGCAACTGTTTGATAAACATTTACGACATTAGTATACATAGCAAGAGCAACTGTTTGATAAACATTTACGACATTAGTATACATAGCAAGAGCAACTGTTTGATAAACATTTACGACATTAGTATACATAGCAAGAGCAACTGTTTGATAAACATTTACGACATTAGTATACATAGCAAGCGCAACTGTTTGATAAACATTTAAGACATTAGTATACATAGCAAGAGCAACTGTTTGATAAACATTTACCACATTAGTATACATAGCAAGAGCAACTGTTTGATAAACATTTACGACATTAGTATACATAGCAAGAGCAACTGTTTGATAAACATTTACGACATTAGTATACATAGCAAGAGCAACTGTTTGATAAACATTTACGACATTAGTATACATAGCAAGCGCAACTGTTTGATAAACATTTACGACATTAGTATACATAGCAAGAGCAACTGTTTGATAAACATTTACGACATTAGTATACATAGCAAGCGCAACTGTTTGATAAACATTTACGACATTAGTATACATAGCAAGCGCAACTGTTTGATAAACATTTACGACATTAGTATACATAGCAAGAGCAACTGTTTGATAAACATTTACGACATTAGTATACATAGCAAGCGCAACTGTTTGATAAACATTTACGACATTAGTATACATAGCAAGCGCAACTGTTTGATAAACATTTACGACATTAGTATACATAGCAAGAGCAACTGTTTGATAAACATTTACCACATTAGTATACATAGCAAGAGCAACTGTTTGATAAACATTTACGACATTAGTATACATAGCAAGAGCAACTGTTTGATAAACATTTACGACATTAGTATACATAGCAAGAGCAACTGTTTGATAAACATTTACGACATTAGTATACATAGCAAGCGCAACTGTTTGATAAACATTTACGACATTAGTATACATAGCAAGAGCAACTGTTTGATAAACATTTACGACATTAGTATACATAGCAAGAGCAACTGTTTGATAAACATTTACGACATTAGTATACATAGCAAGCGCAACTGTTTGATAAACATTTACGACATTAGTATACATAGCAAGCGCAACTGTTTGATAAACATTTACGACATTAGTATACATAGCAAGAGCAACTGTTTGATAAACATTTACGACATTAGTATACATAGCAAGCGCAACTGTTTGATAAACATTTACGACATTAGTATACATAGCAAGCGCAACTGTTTGATAAACATTTACGACATTAGTATACATAGCAAGAGCAACTGTTTGATAAACATTTACGACATTAGTATACATAGCAAGAGCAACTGTTTGATAAACATTTAAGACATTAGTATACATAGCAAGAGCAACTGTTTGATAAACATTTACGACATTAGTATACATAGCAAGCGCAACTGTTTGATAAACATTTACGACATTAGTATACATAGCAAGAGCAACTGTTTGATAAACATTTACCACATTAGTATACATAGCAAGAGCAACTGTTTGATAAACATTTACGACATTAGTATACATAGCAAGAGCAACTGTTTGATAAACATTTACGACATTAGTATACATAGCAAGAGCAACTGTTTGATAAACATTTACGACATTAGTATACATAGCAAGCGCAACTGTTTGATAAACATTTACGACATTAGTATACATAGCAAGCGCAACTGTTTGATAAACATTTACGACATTAGTATACATAGCAAGAGCAACTGTTTGATAAACATTTACGACATTAGTATACATAGCAAGAGCAACTGTTTGATAAACATTTACGACATTAGTATACATAGCAAGAGCAACTGTTTGATAAACATTTACGACATTAGTATACATAGCAAGAGCAACTGTTTGATAAACATTTACGACATTAGTATACATAGCAAGCGCAACTGTTTGATAAACATTTACGACATTAGTATACATAGCAAGAGCAACTGTTTGATAAACATTTACGACATTAGTATACATAGCAAGAGCAACTGTTTGATAAACATTTACGACATTAGTATACATAGCAAGAGCAACTGTTTGATAAACATTTACGACATTAGTATACATAGCAAGAGCAACTGTTTGATAAACATTTAAGACATTAGTATACATAGCAAGCGCAACTGTTTGATAAACATTTACGACATTAGTATACATAGCAAGAGCAACTGTTTGATAAACATTTACGACATTAGTATACATAGCAAGAGCAACTGTTTGATAAACATTTACGACATTAGTATACATAGCAAGAGCAACTGTTTGATAAACATTTACGACATTAGTATACATAGCAAGAGCAACTGTTTGATAAACATTTAAGACATTAGTATACATAGCAAGAGCAACTGTTTGATAAACATTTACGACATTAGTATACATAGCAAGAGCAACTGTTTGATAAACATTTACGACATTAGTATACATAGCAAGAGCAACTGTTTGATAAACATTTACGACATTAGTATACATAGCAAGAGCAACTGTTTGATAAACATTTATGACATTAGTATACATAGCAAGCGCAACTGTTTGATAAACATTTACGACATTAGTATACATAGCAAGAGCAACTGTTTGATAAACATTTACGACATTAGTATACATAGCAAGCGCAACTGTTTGATAAACATTTACGACATTAGTATACATAGCAAGCGCAACTGTTTGATAAACATTTACGACATTAGTATACATAGCAAGAGCAACTGTTTGATAAACATTTACGACATTAGTATACATAGCAAGAGCAACTGTTTGATAAACATTTACGACATTAGTATACATAGCAAGAGCAACTGTTTGATAAACATTTATGACATTAGTATACATAGCAAGAGCAACTGTTTGCTTCAGAAGTCGTTAAGATACGATAATTTCAATCAGTGCCCTTTGAAGTATCAACGGAGTAAAGTAGTTATTGTTTTCTTTTTAAGCAGATAACTTTTGAACCACTATCGATTTTGATAAATCATGTCTTTGATCCTACAGCGTTAAAATCAGTCAACCCATCTGAGCGCTACAGTGCCACAGACAGAAACACAGTACGCACATACAACCATCGACGCTTCAATCTTTATAACAGCCCTACTCCCCTCTTTTGGTCGTCGGGGGGTAAGAATGTAATGGGAACGTACCAGGGAGCACTTATCCAGTGGAGAGCGCATAGATACATTTTCCTTTCAAACACAACTCACCAATTTACGGGCGGCGGGGGACGAGGTAAGAGAGCTGTGATTGGCCAGCCGCTGCAAAACTGTCTGGCGGTCCGTAATCGTACATAGGTTGCGTATGCGAACATTTGTTGAATACAACAAACGTTTGGCGAGCCGCATTCCCCGCAGGCGCAGTCAATTGGATATATAGTCTCTGGAACGTACCCATTACTACCATGACCATTTTGGGGGGTGGGGGGGGGGGATTCTGGAATTCTTTAAAATACCACGCTAGTACAAAATACCAGTCTTGTCTCCTATTGCAGTGATCGATCACGCAGGGGAGAAGGGGGGTAAAAATAGCACAAAAATGCTTAGTATGAGTACGTTCCCTAATACTAAGCCGCAGTCGAATCTGAATCATAATTCACAAAATAGTAAAAATAATCTCTTTCTGTTTTATTGTTGATTTCATTCTACAATCATTCCGAGGTGACAAGTTATCTAATTTTTTCACTCTATTGTGATAAAATAAAATAATTAATTAAGGTCTGTCGTGTCGTTTCGAGCAGATATCAAGACCCCTGACCCTTAGCGACACTGTACCTTATCGTCGTGGCTATTTAACCTTTGGATCATGTAGCTTAATAATTTACTTCATTCTGTAGGTACTTGCAATGATAACAATTAAACGAACTACGCAATTTGAGAGACACTTTTGTAACAAATCTTATGAATAAAACAGAGAAAGATTTGTAGTGGGTAGGTATGACTTTCCGTTTACGAACAGATCTAAATCCATGGATACATATTACGTAGTTATACGATGAGTATCTAGATAGCACATGCTTTAAGATTGCTTATGCAATTACGCTCAATAAATATGCTACCCGTACTTTTATCAATCATACATAAAACAGTAAACAGACAAGAAAAATAGTCTTTAAGCGAAATTGAAGAACAAAAGTGCGATTAAAAAGGGAATTTCTATTAATTTTTTCCATGCTAGAATCGGTGAATTTTCACCGATACTAGCAAAACTTATCAGGATCTGTACTGTAATCTTATTTTCCTTAATTGCTGTCATCAAATTACGAATGCATTCCAAGACACTTTGTGTGTTTAACAAAATAATCTTGAACAAAACCTATTCGCCCAGTCTCGTGTTTATCTTACGCGGTCATTACTTTGTTCCCTTATTATAAACAACTAAGATTAACCAGTTATTTTCATTTACTTAACTATCCATTACTTATTTAGTATCTTCGAATCTAAGAACATCAGTAAGTGAAGCAGTGATGTAGGCCGCTTGTGAGATAGAGTCGATTTCAGTTCATTAGAGTTCAACGTGAATATTGATAATTTAATTACAATAACATTACCCTGTCTCCAGAATTGACATTATCTTTTGCCAGTGCTCTACCCTCATTTGTAAAATAAAGACGTTATGAGATTTTGTGGTTGATTTGCCAAAGAATTTACTGTTAATCGGAACAATTTTTAGATAAACTTTCAAGTGTTAAGTTTTGGAAAAATGGAAAATTTTATGAACGTAGTGGAAAATACATAAGATATACATAGTAAGAGTTTTTCTTGATAAAAGGACTTTTAATCTATTGAACAATATTGAAAAGTGATTTGACCATTTGAAAATGGGGTGCGATTTCTCCCGTCGTCAGTGGTTGACCATCATAGTTATATCTATAGCAGACTTTTGCAACGCGATATGTGTTGCACTGCAGGCGCCATTCTATCCCAAGGAGGTGAGTAACTTCATATGCAATAGCAAAATTTAGGTTCAAAACATTCAAGTTCTTGTTTTAAGTTCGAGAAAAAAAAAACATGCATGAAAAAAAAAGTTTCAGATATATATTATGTATTAGTATTTATATC
>OY735262.1:3540444-3607654 GCA_963457715.1 Argyresthia albistria | reverse complement strand
TTTTTTTTTCTTGTTTTTTTTTCTTTGCTCAAAGATTACCATGTTTGTCCTTTTATTCTTTCTGCCTTTCGCAGCACTGGAGATATGGAGCATAGTCCAGTTGGCAAAAGATTGAAACTGCCAGAGACATCTGATGACTACTGCACAAGTAAATCTCCAATATTGCGAACCCGATTGAAGAATCGCTCCACATCGCCGGTCGTAGAAAGGTCGCCGCTTTGCAGCCGCGCGCCTTCGTTGATGGACCGTCGTCGGTCGCCGCGGCTCAGCCGCCGATCGTCGCCGGTCGCAGGGAGGTCGCCGCGTCGCAGCCGCGCGCCTTCGTTGATGGACCCTCGTCGGTCGCCGCGGCTCAGCCGCCGATCTTCGCCGGTCGCAGGGAGGTCGCCGCGTCGCAGCCGCGCGCCTTCGTTGATGGACCGTCGTCGGTCGCCGCGGCTCAGCCGCCGATCGTCGCCGGTCGCAGGGAGGTCGCCGCGTCGCAGCCGCGCGCCTTCGACGATGGACCGCCGGTCGCCGCGGCTCAGCCGCCGATCGTCGCCGGTCGCAGGGAGGTCGCCGCGTCGCAGCCGCGCGCCTTCGACGATGGACCGCCGGTCGCCGCGGCTCAGCCGCCGATCGACGCCGGTCCCAGCGAGGTCGCCGCGTAGCAGCCATGCGCCTTCGACGATGGACCGCCGGTCGCCGCGGCTCAGCCGCCGATCGTCGCCGGTCACAGCGAGGTCGCCGCGTCGCAGCCGCGCGCCTACGACGATGGACCGCCGGTCGCCGCGGCTCAGCCGCCGATCGACGCCGGTCCCAGGGAGGTCGCCGCGTCGCAGCCGCGCGCCTTCGTCGATGGACCGCCGGTCGCCGCGGCTCAGCCGCCGATCGACGCCGGTCCCAGGGAGGTCGCCACGTTGCAGCCGCGCGCCTTCGACGTCGGACCGCCGGTCGCCGCGGCTCAGCCGCCGATCGTCGCCGGTCGCAGGGAGTTCACGGCAAGTCACCCACCGGTCAAGGTCAGTCATTCGGCGTCCGTCCGGCAAATCCACGTTGGACGCACAGCGAGTATCAGGATCAGGGTATCAGCACAGGTCACACACTCCACAAAAGTCGCGTAACAGAGTCTGTCAATCTGAGGCCCAACAGCACGAGAATCTTGCGCAATTACTGGTAGATGCTTTGAAGTTGGCTGGACATAAAAGCAGTGACCCTTACAGGTTAGGCTCCGTGCACAACACCATTCCGGAGTTCGATCCTTCAAAGAAGGAACAGACGATGGCCATGTGGATACACAAAGTTAACGAGTGTGCAACAATCTATAGCTGGTCCGAAACTCATATTATTCACTACGCGTTACCTAAATTGAAGGGGGTTGCACAACGCTGGTACGAAGGGCTATCGTCTGTTCTTTTTACTTGGGAGGAGTGGAAGGTCAAACTGCTTGCTGCCTTCCCATCCGAAGAAAATTATGGCCAAATGTTGAGTGACATGTTGGCCAAACGGGCTCGTTTCGGTGATTCCCTCGAAACTTACTATTACGAGAAACTTGCACTAATTAACAGATGCAGTATAACAGGAAAGCGAGCAGTTGAATGTCTTTTGCACGGTATAGATGATAGGTCGGTAAGGTTAGGGGCAGAAGCCGTACAATACGAGGATACGGATAAATTGCTATCCTATTTAAGAAATGTTAGGAATGTCAAAACTACCGAACGGAAGCCGGTTAGAGGTCAATTTAGTAAGAGTTTTGATTCCCAACCAGCACGGTCTCAGACGTCGAGTAAGATTGTACGTTGTTTCAACTGTAAACAAGTCGGACACTACCAAACGCAGTGTTCTCAACCTGCAAAACGATGCGAGAAGTGTTCAAAGGTAGGTCATGACGCAGAACAATGTTATTCTAACGCTAAATCAAATTCAGAGAAAACTATTATGAAAGTGGTCACCCAAGATCGTACCAATATCAACTACACAATGCCTTTCCCTGAGAAGTCCATGCAGCATTCTAATGATAAGTATTTTAAACAAGTTACTGTAAACGGAGCAAACCTACGAGCTTTTGTCGACCTAGGAAGCGAGTGCTCCATGGTAAGAAGTTCCAACAGCAAGGATATAGGTTTACACTTTGGTGGGTCAACAAACTTGCCCTTGCTCAGAGGTTTTGGGGAATCGGTGGTTCAAGCTATTGGTAGGTGTTATACTAAAATAGTCGTAGATAATGTAGAAGCATCGATTGAACTACTGATTGTTCCCGATGACGCTATGCGCATACCAATGATTATAGGACAAACGTTTACCGAATTGCCGCATGTAGTAATTTATAAAACTAGCGAGAATTTGGAAATATCTGAGTTACCTAAATGCAACAATGATACGGCTAAAATCAATTTTTTCTGTAAGGAAGACATTACTGTAACTGGAGTTGCTATGATTGACGTATATACGGACTCTGACTACGAGGGTGAAATATTTGTAGAAGAAAGTTCTCGTTTTCATACTCACGCAAATTATACAGTTCTTGCTGGTCTTTTTCGTATTCAAAAGGATGGTGTGGGGCAGATTATAGTCAATACGTTATCTAGTACACCTGTAACTTTGAAGAAAGACACCCGAATAGCTCGTGGGCGTAAGGCTGTCGAGGAGTCTAGTAACACTGTAATGAATGTGGCCACAGTTCCATGCGGTGTCCAGTTGTCGGTTATAACTGATTCAATGGTAAATATAGGGCACGCACTGTCGTCTGACGATAGAAATCAATTAGTAAACTTACTCAACAAGTACCGGAAGTGCTTTGCCTTTGACTTGTCCGAGCTAGGAACTACTAACGTAGGGCAAATGACTATTAACCTCAGCGATGATGACCCGGTAGTGTATCGACCGTATAGACTGGCGATTAAAGAAAAGGAAAATGTCAGAGAGATGGTTTCGGAGTTGATGGAACATGGCGTAATTCGTCCGTCGACTTCAGCTTACGCAAGTCCAATCGTTTTAGTACGGAAAAAGACTGGTGAATTACGCCTATGTATCGACTACAGGGCTCTTAACAAGAAGATGGTAAGGGAAAATTACCCTATGCCACTTATAGATGATCAGTTAGATGTTCTTGCTGGACATAAATTCTACACTACATTAGATTTGGCAGCTGGATATTATCAGGTGCCGATCCGAGAGTCAGACAAACATAAAACGGCATTTGTGACACCGGAGGGACATTTTGAGTTCAATAGAATGCCCTTCGGTCTCGCAAATGCTCCTGCGACCTTTCAAAGGATCATGAACCAGGTTCTCGGTGGGCTAGGCTCAGCTTCTCGTAAAGAGGCTTCGGCTTACCTTGATGACGTGATTTTACCATCTACGGATGTTAAGGACGGTTTGAGGAGGTTAGAGTCGATCTTAGACCTATTTTCGAAAGCAGGGCTTACTCTCAAACTTTCTAAATGTGTGTTTTTTGGCAAAAATGTCGAATACTTGGGATTTGAGGTGTCGGCTGAAGGCATTCGTCCAGGTTCACGAAAGATTCAGGCTGTTCAATGCTTTCCAGTCCCAAAAAACCAGCATAACGTCCGTCAGTTCCTTGGACTGGCCAGTTTTTTTCGCAGATTTGTTAGAGGTTTTTCGGTTACAGCAAAACCTTTGACACACCTCCTTAAGAAGGATGTTGCATGGGTTTGGGGCCCAACACAGGAGACTGCATTCAGAACTTTACAGAAAGCGCTGGTGGAAAAACCTACGTTAGCTTTGTACAACCCAAACGCTAAAACAGAGCTTCATACTGACGCCTGTAAGATTGGATTAGGTGGAATACTATTGCAGAGAGACGGAGAGAATTTGCTAAAACCTGTTGCTTATTTCAGTAGGCAGACAACACCTGAGGAGCAGAATTATTCTGCCTATGACTTAGAAACACTTGCAGTCGTCGCTGCTTTACAAAAGTTCCGAGTGTACCTAGTTGGTGTGTCTTTCAAACTTGTGACGGACTGCAATTCTTTGCGAGCGACATTCCAAAAGCGAGACATGCTACCGCGGGTTGCTAGGTGGTGGGAGCAAATGCAAGAGTTTAATTTTGAAATCGAATATAGACCTGGCAAGTTTATGTCCCACGTTGACGCCTTAAGTCGCAACCCCATTGAGCTTACCATGAATGTAATGTCCATAACAACCGAAGATAGCAACTGGCTAACTACTGTTCAGAAAGCTGACAGTGAGATCCAGCGAATCATTGGTATCTTGAATGACCCAGAACTAGATAGTGTGGTTGATGTCAAATCAAACTACAAAGTTAAAAATGGTAAATTGTTTAGGATAACGCCATTAGGAGATAGGTGGGTGGTGCCTAAAGGCGTCCGTTGGCAAATCTTAAAGCAAAATCATGATGACATTGGCCATTTCGCGTTAGACAAAACCCTTGAGAAGGTAACGGCTACTTTCTGGTTTCCCAAAATGAGAAAGTTCACAAAAAAGTATGTAGGGTCATGTCTAGAGTGCGCTTATTCTAAATCTTCAGGAGGTAAACAACCAGGTTTCCTACACCCGATCCAAAAGATAGATATCCCTTTTGACACTGTACATGCAGATCATGTAGGCCCATTTGTCCGCAGTTCTAGGGGGAATATGTATATATTAGTAATGATTGATGCATACACTCGCTTTGTTTATTTGAAGCCAGTCCGAAATACAAAAACTCAGACTACCATAAGGGTGTTTCGCGAATATTTTGGTACGTTCGGAATAGCCCGAAGAGTCATAACGGATCAAGGGACGTGTTTCACTAGTGCAGTTTTCAAAAAATTTACACATGAGAAAGGCATCAAACATGTTTTAAATGCCGTAGCGACTCCAAGGGCAAACGGGCAGGTAGAACGCTACAATAAAACTATAGTCGACGCTCTCACTGCAAAGTCAATTGGCACTGCGGATAATAAATGGGACGACCACCTTCCTGATGTGCAATGGGGTCTGAACAACACATTCAATAAAGGCATTGGTCGTACTCCAGCTGAGGTTTTATTTGGCATAAGACCCGTTGGTGCTAATGAAAGTAGACTAATGTCGGAACTAAACAACGATGTGACTGATACCGACAGAGATCATAATTTAGCTACAGTTAGGGATGAGATCAATAATTATGTCAAAGCCAGCCAAATAAAACAGAAAAGCACATATGATAAGAAACGTTGTCAACCAATCACTTATAAAGTAGGAGACTTAGTGCGTGTAGAACGGCAAATCCCTTCGACTGGTCAGAGCAGAAAGTTAGTTCCAAAGTATCAAGGTCCCTATCGCATATCACAAGTTTATGACTTCGATCGGTATCAAATAGAAGATACCCCCTTAACGAAAAAGTGTAATAGACGCTATTCAACAACAGTTGCTGTTGACAAAATTAAGCCATGGCTTAACTTTAACAGGCCTCACCATGATTCATCTAGTGAGGATGATAACATGAGCCAATAGTATGTTCGTCTTCCTTCATGCTATTATTTGCTAAATCTACCCTAATGGTTATGAATATGAAAGATATGGATTCCATTCATGTTTAAGTTAATTATATCACAGTGTGTTAATCATTGTTTGTTGCAGATGCCAATTGTGGCTGGTATGTCAATTGTGACAAATACGTCAATTGTGACCAATGAGCCAATTGTGGCCAATATGCCAATTGTGGCCAATATGCCAATTGTGGCCAATATGCCAATTGTGGCCAATATGCCAATTGTGGCCAATATGCCAATTGTGGCCAATATGCCAATTGTGGCCAATATGCCAATTGTGGCCAATATGCCAATTGTGGCTGATGTGTCAATTATGACCAATGAACCAATTGTGGTTAATATGCTAGGTATGTCAAAAGTGTCAATTGTGACCAATAAGCCAATTGTGGCAAATTATGGTCAATTGTGATTAATGAGCTAACCGTGACTGTTATGCCAATTGTGCTTAATTAAGGTGAACTACCAATTCTGGCTGATGAACCAATTGTGGTGGAAATATCAATCGTGACCGATGAGCCAAATATGTACCAGTTGCAGTAATTTCCAACAGTTGCTGCGACCAACGTACCAAATGTGCCGTAACTAAAAGCAATATAGATACTTTTAAATGTATTTTTTCTTTCATACAGCTTGCTTTGACATGTTTTGTGTATTACCATCTGTGTTTGGAGATATTTGATGTGTAGTTGATAAATAATATTTATCAACTACATATTATGTTTCTCTTTGTTGAATCCTAGTAAGTACCTACCTACTTACAGTTCTGTAGCGAGGTCGTACATTGCTTTTGGATGGCCGACTGTTAGCAATTATTTAATAATCCTATAAAACAATAATAATTTGTTAATAAATAGTAATAACATTATCGGCCTAAAATATTTAGTTTTGATATTGACTTACATATAAAAGAACGAATACTGACTCGGTGGCCGTGGCACGCGCCAATTGAGAATATGGCGGAGAAAAAGTATGAACGTCGTCACGTCGTTTTTTCGAAGAATAATTAATATCTGTTACCGAGTCAGTCTTCTATCCTTGCTAAGGTGCCTACAAGTATTGTTACAGTTTGTGTTGTTTGTTACTGGAATACAGACATTTAATGTGAGTACAAATTACCGTTTTATTCATACGTAGTTATCACCACCCCTTTGGCAGGATAAAGTATAGAAAGGCCTTATTCGATATGGAAGTAGTTAACAATATTATGTATTATTATTTATATCCGTAGCGGTAAAACCCTCATAACACTCTTTGAATCAGGGCCCTGAAGGACGGTGGCCTTGGCCCCAATAATATGGGGTTCCTATTGTCTAACTCTTATTACACCTCTCTTACTTCGACGCGACCCTGATTTTAAGGTATGTTATAAATATAAAATAACAAACCTAAAGTAAACATCTTGACGTTGGCGAAATGTCATCTTTCGTGACGACTTCAGTGCCTTGACCTCACATCCTATTGTTTCTTAACCCTCTCGCTCCGAAGTCTATTGTTCTCCATTGTACGTTTGTTCGGCCTATGTCCTTATGAGAGTATACCGAAACCCCACTCAAGCCAAGAAAATACATATAATTAAGTAGTAGTAGTATTATTAAACCTTATTAAATGCTCTACTATTACAACACGAAGCGTGTTTTCTAAAACAACTAACATAAAATTATGCCAATTAAGAATTAACAGTATCAAACATGTCATTATTACGCTGGGTGTCGGATGCAAAAACTGCAGCTCAACTCCAACAAAGATGTGAATCTGGTGGTGCCGTTTTCCTTAAAATAGTTATGCAATAATGAGTTTTTAAAAGCTTTTATTTAACTTGCACTGTATGTATGTATGTATGCATGGATGTATTTTCGCGTCAAATCTATCGGCTTGAATTTGACCCACTTCCAGTTATCCGATTGTGCTGAAATTTTGCATACGTATGTAAGTTAGATGACAATGCAATATTTTTTTGACTTGGAGCTCATCTAATGATAGAGACGGAAGACGGCCATGGGAACTCTATCATTAAACATCGCAAGCGTCGAATTTGGGCTCGTTTCATTTGTCTTTACAAATACTTTGGCCCGAGAGTATTTTTAGGGTTCCGTATTTAAGACATGGAGCTGATCTGATGCTGGAGCCGGAGGGTGGCCCGGGGAACCCTGTAATAAAACGTTGCAACCCCATCATGTTTAGGCTCGTTCGATTCGTTTTGATGAATACTTTGGTCCTAAAATATTTTTTATGACCTAGAGCTGATCTGATGCTGGAGCCGGAGGGTGGCCTGGGGAGCTCTGCAATATAACGTTGCAACCCATCATGTTTTTTTGTGATATCATGTTAATGCTAAAAAGTGAAAATAAATTAAAAGTAAAAAAATATTTTTAAACAAAGCTTTTATTTAATTGCCCTAAAAAGGAGAAAATAAAAATGTCAAAATATAATAATACATTAACTATGATATAAAAGCTTGTTGCGAGATTTAATTAGATAGGCAGGTACCTAGGTACGGCACCTATCTAAATCTCGCAACTGGTAGTTAATTGTGTAATGTTTTATTTTGACGCATTTGATTAGCATTGAAATTTAATTTTCTCATTTTTAGGGCATTTAAATAAAAGATTTGTTTAAAAATGATTTTTTACTTTTTTTTTTGCAAAGAAGACCACTTGTCGGTAATATAAATATAGGCACATTGAACTGTTGTTAGGGAAACATTAGCTTTTGAACAAAACTTATATGTACCCATATCATAAGTTTTCTGTATTATATCTACGAGTAGTACCCTACAACGATAAAAATACAAATGTAGGTACATGGTTTTGTGTGGAGGTCTATGGTCTCTACCTTCCCCTCTTAGAGGAAGAAGGCATGAGCAATGAGCATAATGTATGTATGGTTTTGTATAAACTTGTGGAGTAGCATCTAGTATGCTAAGCTAGGCTCGCCGCGGCCGGGCCGTGACCACGGCGAGCCTGGTGATGATGAAACATCAACTGGAATTTCGCACGGGGCTTAGCGCATGATATCAATATGACATGATATAAGCGCTATTGCGCGGGGAAATTACCTAAACTGAATAAATAGTAAATACAACCGTAACCTTCGCGTTTTGTAGCTTAAGAACTGATGCAGCACTCCTTATTTCAATTTCGATAAAGATGATAATATAACAGTCAAGCTCTCTGTAACTTACGACTTTTATGAGTGTTTGTTTTCAATTTCATGTGTTGTGTTCATATTTGGGGGGCCGTTAAGGTTTAACTTGACCAAATTTTTGAAGTAAAACTTCTTGGGGCACGGGGGTAAAATTTATTTAACCTCTCAACTGTGGGTTATTCATATATTTGCTTTTCAATTGCTGCTAGCCGGGTGCTATCACGAGTGGCTAAGAAATGTAACGGAAATTGGAATCGGTGACGTCAGGGTCGGCTGAAGACTTTTAAAACCGCAACTATTTTCAATACGGTTTTTAACTAATCAGATAAGATAATAATACATTCGTACAATAAAGAATGTTAATTAGTGAGAGAAAAACCTGATGAAACGTTAAGAAATAAAAATTATTTTAAGCATTCTTCCACGAGTTCTTGATTTCCGGTATGGCCAAGATGGCGCCGCCGCCGCCGCCGCCGCTGGCTGGGATAAACAAAACCAGTGACGTGACCAAAAACTACTTCGTTCAACCTCTTTGTTGGAACCGGAACTTATGTTTGACAGCTGTGCGATGCGATCCATACAGTTTGTAAGAAAAGAGTTTCATCAATGTCACACGGGTCGATATGGATTTCTAAAACAAGCAAAGCAATGCATACATTTGAGCGAGACGGCTAAAAGACGTGACGTCAGATGGTATATAATCTGAGCGAGATGCAAATAGTAGTGACCTCAGAACAATAGTAGTGACACTATTGAATGAGTTAAGTATATCACCACGAGCGCGACAAATTGTAGATAAGGAATGGTGGGAAATAAATGACATGACGTATTAAAAGTAAGTACAAGTTTAAATAATTTCAAATAATCGGACGTCTGAAACTTAAAAGTAACTTGAAGCAGAGTTTGGATCTCAAAATTGGAAATTTAAATCTCTTTTAGTATAGGTAGGTATAGGTGTATAGTATAGGTACCACTTAATGATCTAGCTACAGAAGTTTTACTTCTAACACGTGTACGGTGCTACACGCGTATCTTTTTTTTTTTGGTTCACTTGCGTAAAATAGGTAACTTGATTTTCGATTTTTAGTTCACAGTTTCGTGCTACTTTATTCCAGTGCCATTTATAATATAGAAAATACGAAGGTATAATACATGATAAATATAATTATGGTAGCGGAATAGTAGAACTAAAAACCGAAAGTCCTTAGTTGAAACATACTTGGTCTATTTCATTGAGAATTCGATTACGAAAATGATACGCAGGCTATTTGGACAATGAGCATTTTGCATAAAATCGTTTATTGTGAAAATCATTATCTACTGCTGCCCTACTTTCTGCCCAACTAATCAACTTGGTATTAATAGTACAAAAGTCAAGTACAAAAATGTTTTTAGTGACTTTACAATGTATATGGTTAATAACGTTGTTGCTTGGTATATGTATATCTCAGTTGAAATTGAATCCTTCCTGACTTCCTGACCCTTCAATAAAATTGAGAGGATGAATACATTGATGATTGTGAAAAGTGGTTTTTCACTTCCCAGTACATTTTGCCCTGAGTGGGTCAGCTGATTTGTATGGAGAAGTGAAAAATAAAGTTTCTTTGATCAAATCGATTTCATAGTGAAGTGAAAGTTGCTCAGAATGATGTCCCTAACAAAGTAGTCTCTCATTTTGCGTTAATTCATTTAAACCTTGTAGATAAAGACTGGTTTTTGAAAAAGCGATCAAATAAGTATAATGATATTATCATGTCAAACAAATTTTGGCCAAACACATGTAGCGATATAGTCTTGGATTTATCGCCTATACTATTACCTGTAACATTCGACCACTCTTTCAGAACTGGGGTGGGGATACCGAGTGATTTGATTTGATTTTTAAAGATCTTTATTAAAACATTTAAATACAGACTTAGATACCTAGTGTACATTTTTCCTAGGTAAATAAATAAACAGCATAAAACTATTCTGTGCATAAAACATACAATATTTATCAGGCCTTGGCCTCTTAAAACTCTTAGTAGGACTATTTGAACATATACAGGTTAATAGGGAGATCTCATGGGTTACAAAGACATCATAGGTTTCTTTTGCTCGCTTTGGAACAGTGTGCCAATTTTAACATCTACTTATTAGAAGGTAATAATACCGGGGCGGGGATACCGAGTGTTGGAAGTTGTAAGCGCCTGCGGCATACAAGCTGCAGAAAATCAGTTCTGCTGCTTTATAAGCTAAATCATCATTGCTCCGTTTTGTTGAGTGGAATTGTAGATTTTCAAGAACCGAAAAGAAAATAATTATGATAGCTCACGCTCCTGTAAAATTTGAAACAACCGAAAAGCCCTTCTTTTACCTAATTGACCGAGCGAGCGAAGCGTCTCCTTTTCAGGATTGGACAAAAATGCTTTCGTATGTCTGTCTGTATGTTCTCCTCTATAATGTCGCATTTCTCAACCGATTCTCGTGAAATTTTGTGTGCAGGTTGGATAATTAAAAATATTTTTTTGTCGATTCAGATTTATTGGATTTTTTCAAAATGGCGGAGATATGGGGTTTAAAAATGTAAAAAATTGCTGCAACCCAAACGGCTCGACAGATATTAACAAATGAGATGTCGTTGGATTTGTAATGACCGTGAAAGTGACACAGATTATACAATTTTAGTACAAATTCAATAGGTTGTATTTTAGATCACAAAATGTAGTTTACAAAGTTATTGGTGCGTCTACTTTCATACTCCATGTACGTAACCAGGTACATTCATAAGTTTGTACGAGTTATTGAAAGAAGTAAGGTTATTTGTTTTCATAATAATTCCATCTGTTCATCCGATAAACTTCAAGTACGATGTGAGCGGTAAGGGGAAGGAAAATAATGAAAAAATACTCTAATTCCCGGTGTCGCTCGCGAGGTCTACAGCTCACAGAGCCACTACTTTTTACTATTGTTAAACTTCGTCACGGGACATATCTTCATCATCACATGTTCATTTATAAATATTTACAACATTTACAAGTATATTATTTCTTGATTTCCCTTCCAGGCGGAACAGAAGGGCTGCTCGGCGACGGAGTACGGGTTGGTCTTCGGTATATTCGAGCTGGTCGTGTTTCTCGTCAGTCCGCTGTACGGCGCGCATCTCAACAGATTCGGACCAAAGTTACTGTTCAACGCCGGCATACTCACCACCGGAACATGCGCCATTTTGTTTGGGTAAGCAAAATACCTTGCCGCCGCCGCCGTACTCAGACAGACCCGTCTAAGCCGTAATAGACGTTTCCTCCCTATTTACCCTCAACTCAACCTTACGCTACTGGGGTTGGTGTCAAACATTGCATTCTAATTGAATACTTTGAGGATGCCATTTAATCACTATAGGTACGGCGGCGGCACAGTGGTTAGTAATATATTTCTTGAACGGCGTAAGGCAGCAAGGTATTAGCTCTGAGCGATGGTAAGGTAAAATCTATCTCTCTCACCCTACGCTAGATCGAAAAGATTACTCCCACTTTAACCTCGCTAAGAGCTAAAGAAACTTGGCTAGGACTGTAGTTTGAAATCGTTTGACGTAAAAGTGCGCTGTACGCACAGCAAGTCCACGTTTTGTGTACAGTTTCATAATTTTCGCAGGCGCACACAGTTTAATGGTTAGGTAAGAAGATAACATAAATAGTGCCAAGTGCCATGCCTTTTCCCATACGGGGTTGCAGAGTCATAAATCGCTACGCTCGCGTAAGGAGTTGTGCCCACTTTTAACCAGATATTCAAAACTCCATTATGCGTGACATGGGGATAGCCCATCGCCGCAGCTATGTAATTAAGAGTAATGAAGGTTTCCTCACGATGTTTTATGGTAACGATGGTAATATATAGTAGATACCCACCTATGTGTTTTTCAGTTTATTAGACAAAGTGGAGGGCCACATTCCCTTCATCGTGCTGAGCTTCACCATCCGTATCGTGGAAGCGGTCGGAAACGCGGCCTTCCTGACGGCCTCCTTCGCGATCATCGCTAAGGAGTTCCCTAACAATGTTGCTACCATGTTTGTGAGTTTTTTTTTTAAGTTTAACTTTATACACGATTTATTTACTTTATTTTAAGATACAATTTAATGTGCCACCCCGCATGCGTAACGGCATGAGTCGTCATGACGTCTTTGATTAAGATTTAAAATTTAAATATTTCTGAACATTTGAGAGCCATGGGGGACACATTGAGTCTGTAGGGTGCGCGGTCGTACCTAGCTCAGTCAGTCAGTCAATTCACCAATTATTTTTTTATTACCATTACAATCATAAGTTTGTGAGCAAACTTGCAATGCTTTGCTTGGTAATGTTTTGCTACGATATAAAGCCAAGGCGTGTCTGCTTGTTATCTCCTATGAATCCAGAGCAGCCTCTGATGTGCTTCCGGACAAAGATACATAATGTAGATGCAGCTCGTAATAATGATAATACATATTTGACAAAAACATACATATGTTGATACATATTGGTTAGACCTCATGTTAAAACAAACAGAAAATGAAACTGTCACGAATTTTCACAGTCATCTGTGTATGCAGCCCTTGGGAAAGTTTCACGAGCGAGTGCTAATGAAAGTGTCATCCGCATGCCAGTTCCTGCGTATACATAATACCAAACATGTCTCACTGATCACCCAACATTGGGTGAAAACATAATGCATGTGATCACTGACCAGAGATAGGACACGTATTACTCTTATTTCGATATCTTCTCTTTTCTACATTGTCTCCCTTCTATCTCGTTAAACTCTACCTAATCTGAATCATTAACAACAATAACTAACAACACAAAAGATGGTAATGACAGCTCTGAATTCAATACGCGCGCGGTTTGTTAAAACTTAAGTTTACATTAATGATTGGTTTGTTTAGATACCTAGATTTATAACACTGTCCTTTGTTTCAAGGCATCTCTGGAAACGTTCTTCGGCCTGGGCCTCATCGTGGGGCCGACCCTCGGCGGCGCCCTTTACGAGCTGGGAGGGTACACGATGCCCTTCGCAGTGCTCGGCTCGGCCCTGTTCTGTACTGCCGTGATGACCTGCTTCGTGCTGCCAGTCGGCAATGATGATGAGGATCTAAAGCCTTCTGGACGTAAGGGACTTCAATGTAACATTTAGTGTCACTAGTTAGAACGCGAGCGTCATATTAATACTCTGTTCAATGTATGGCCACGCATGGCTTTGGACATGCCAAAAGTGAAATGATTCGATGAATTTGTAATACCGGCCTCTGTCACCCCGTATGGGAAAAGGCGTGACGCTATACTATGTAGTAATAGTAAAGTGCACACGATTTTTTTAAAGTTCTCTACAGCCTCTTGTCCTAAACTCTTCGATGATCAATAAACGTCAATCTCCTCAGCGACAATGATGACGCTGCTGAAGATCCCCGGAGTCCTGCTGTCTGCCATCAGCATCATCTGCACCAGCCTCAGCATCGGCTTCCTCCAGGCTACACTGGAGCCCCATCTAAGGAAAGAAGGGGTAAACCACAAACAATTACATAGTTATAGCTCTTGTTTTAGCGGCCTTAGTACAGCGGTGAATGACATACCTAGAAAATTTTCTATGGAGATCGAACTATACAGGTAGGTTACATTTGATTACCTCACTGTATTATCACAGTACATAGATATCTAACCCGTTGGCTTGCGCCCCCACGGTAGCCTCATTATGACATGAAGTCGGAACGAGGTTGGGTGGGAGGTGGGATATGACCGTATTTTGGGGAATTACGCAATTGGATATATAGTCTTTGCACTAAGCTCATATTATAAAGGCGAAATTATCTCAAAAATATATTAAATGTCCGTTCCAGCTGGACCTGAAGCCCGTGATCCTGGGCCTGATGTTCGTGATCAACGGCGGCGTGTACGCCGTTACGGCGCCGGCGTGGGGCTGGCTGTGCGACCAGCCGGCCGTCAAGCCGAAGTACATCACCATGCTGGGCTGCTTGTTCGTGGCCGGCGGGTTCCTGCTGGTCGGACCGGCGCCGTTTTTGAATTTGCAGACGTGAGTGGCATTATTTTAAAATATATTCCCTTTTCATACGGATCGTCAACAGCGAGATTCGAACCTGCATCTCCTGCGTGAGAAGCAAGCGTCAAACCCTCTAGACCACGGAAGGTAGATTCCATTCTCATCAAAATGTTTCATAATTTCTTCCTTAACCTTTTCGTCGACACATTTTATTTATCTATTGTTCTCCATTGTTCGTTTGTTCGATCGGTGTGCTTCTGGGAGTGAAACAGATAGTATCTTTTCAGTCTTTCTTATTATATTGGTTACCTACATATTTTTTAGTTAGTTTTAACTTTTTTATTTCAGTACAAAATGGATCACAGTTCTTGGTCTGGTGTTCCACGGGATGGGTATAGGATGTCAGCTCGTTGCATCTTTCTCTGATGCCCTCAGCACGTCAATGTGAGTTCTTAAAATGTCCTATGATATACAAAACCGTCATCATGATTATGTGCACGTATCCAAAATGTCCATCCGAATATGTACTGTGTATGTCGTATGGGAAAAGGAGTGATTGCTGTTACTCGTAATCATAATATGTTGTATGTTTCCTAAAAACAAACAAGTTTATGTATTGAACTTTCGTAGGTAACTATGCACACTGACTATATTATATTTTACGATGTCACATAATCTACACATGAATAAATAATTACATATACTTGTAAGTTTGCGAAAATCACAACACCAAAGTTATGATTACCATCCTAAAAAACACTATAATTGCCACAGCAAACCTCATCAAGGAATGCGGTATCCCAAATCTACACAAAAACACAAATCGAAATATAATTGTCACCCAACCAATTCACATCTTACTTCATCATTGCTGGTTGCCGGGTTTTTACCTGGACTCCTCAATTTGATTTCATGTCTTGTTACTGTATTTCTATAGTGAGTTGGCAAGGTCCTCCTCTAATGAGGGACGGTGGCAAGACCAGACTTTCCTGTCGATTTCGTTACTTTCTGTAGCTCCTTGGTTTTATCAGAATCATACAATTTCAAGGTCATCAAAATTTTTGTTGAGGCATCTTGCTAAGGTCTGCTTCTGCCACCTTTTCTAGGAAAATCAGTCGTAATCATATAAGCATTTGTGCTATTCTAGTGCCAACGGTCTGCCGAATTCTATAGAGACATACGGGCTGGTGTCTGGAATGTGGACCTCAACGTTCGCCCTTGGAGCCTTCATTGGGCCAACTATCTCTGGACTGCTATTTGACAACATTGGCTTTGCTTGGTCAACATTATTTGTCAGCGCTATCCATGTCCTTGTGGTAAGTTCCCATTAAACTCGTACACGGTTAGTATTTTTTTATTTCCATTTATAATAAGGAGGTCTTTATTCAACACTGGGTTTTAGAGGCTGGATAGATAGATAGATTGATTGATTGATTAAAGCGTTATTAAGTAAATAAGTTAATACGATCGCGATGAAACTTACAATTTCTCAATTTGTTCCATATCTCTGAAAATATAACTAAACTTTCTTCTTTCTTTCGTGAGTTTTGTCTCAAAATCCTTCAGAATAATACCACCACACGATAATAACCTCCACCTTGTACCCTAGCTTTTCATAACGCTGGTATTCCTGTGCATGGTAGACTGGCCGGGTCGGATGGACGTGTCGGTCTCCACAGGTGACCTGCTGCAGCTGGACCACACGATAATATCCCTCATCTTGTATGCCCCCAGCTGTTCATAACGCTGGTATTCCTATGCACGGTGGACCGGCCGGGTCGGATGGACGTGTCGGTCTCGGCAGGTGATCTGCTGCAGCTGGATGGTACGCTGGACGGCAGTGTCCTCATCGGGGACGAGTTTCAGCCACTGACGACCAGGATTAAGAGGTATTTCTTAGGAATATGCAGTACTGGGCTCATACCTACTGCGTCGTATGTATTACTCTACAATCCGTGTAGCGGTTACCAGAATAAGAACCGAGATTTTGGTCTTTAAATGCCCGGGCGTTTACCGATTGTATTTTTTTAACTCAATGTCAATTGTTTGGTTGATACTGAGCGGCTGATAGCGTAGTAGAATAAGGCTTGACAGATACAACGCGAGTTTCTCGGATTAACTTTGATAAAAATTAAATAGGACTACAGAAATGTAACACTGTACTCGCTCACACGCGTCATGCAAATATGCAAATATTATGAATGACGTTTTGAAGTAAAACTTCTTGGGGCACGGGGGTAAAATTTATTTAACCTCTCAACTGTGGGTTATTCATATATTTGCTTTTCAATCGCTACTAGCCGGGTGCTATCACGAGTGGCTAAGAAATGTAACGGAAATTGGAATCGGTGACGTCAGGGTCGGCTGAAGACTTTTAAAACCGCAACTATTTTCAATACGGTTTTTAACTAATCAGATAAGATAATAATACATTCGTACAATAAAGAATGTTAATTAGTGAGAGAAAAACCTGATGAAACGTTAACAAATAAAAATTATTTTAAGCATTCTTCCACGAGTTCTTGATTTCCGGTATGGCCAAGATGGCGCCGCCGCCGCCGCCTGACATGACTCAAACTACTTCGTTCAACCTCTTTGTTGGAACCGGAACTTATGTTTGACAGCTGTGCGATGCGATCCATACAGTTTGTAAGAAAAGAGTTTCATCAATGTCACACGGGTCGATATGGATTTCTAAAACAAGCAAAGCAATGCATACATTTGAGCGAGACGGCTTAAAGACGTGACGTCAGATGGTATATAATCTGAGCGAGATGCAAATAGTAGTGACGTAGTGACACTATTGAATGAGTTAAGTATTAAGTATATCACCACGAGCGCGACAAATTGTAGATAAGGAATGGTGGGAAATAAATGACATGACGTATTAAAAGTAAGTACAAGTATAAAATAATTTCAAATAATCGGACGTCTGAAACTTAAAAGTAACTTGAAGCAGAGATTGGATCTCAAAATTGGAAATTTAAATCTCTTTTAGTATAGGTAGGTATAGATGTATAGTATAGGTACCACTTAATGATCTAGCTACAGAAGTTTTACTTCTAACACGTGTACGGTGCTACACGCGTTTTTATTTTTCTGAGACAACTCTCAGAAAAAAAAATCATTCATAATATTTGATCGATGTATTCCACCATTCACCTCTATTATTACTACATAGTTGTGGCGATGGTCATTCCCTTGTCACGCAAAGTTAAGTATTGGCTGGAAAGTGGTAAACATTGTGCCTCTACCACCCCATATGGGAAAAGCCGTGACACCATTTATGACGTTTTTGTAATCAACAATTCCTTCCTCAGCCTCCGCCAAGGTATCAGCGTGGAGCAGTGCCGCCCGCCTGCCATGAACAGCCTCATCGCGTGCTCCTCATTCAAGAACCGCCGCAGCCCCTGGTCCCAACGAACTCCTCGGTACAGGCCGACGTACGGCAGTCTCGACTCGCGGTTCAGAGGGGTCATGTCTGCGAGATAGACGGGAGCTGGGAGCACCAGGACTATTTATAGGAGGCCAATGCAGTAACGGCCGTTTTCAATAACTTATCTATCCTCAATCAGCAGATAGATAGGATCGAATTTGACATAAGTTCAATAGCGCAACTGTCAAATCTAACTCTAGTAATGTGAAAACCATGGATAGATAGATTATTGCAAATGGACGTAAGCCAATGAATGATTCTTTTTCGAGTTACATCACCTATCGAAACAGGGGCGGATGCAGGATTTCAGTGGGGGGGGGGGGGCATTTTGACTGTGTTCAGTATCCTATTTATGAAGTATATTTAGTAAGCAAGTAGGTATATTGAATGTTTACAACATAAAATTACGCGCCTTGTACCGCTTTTGACAAACTTTCAATAAATTAACCCAGACCAATAGGCACTAATGGGGCGGTGTCAGCCGCCCCGGAAATTTCCCATTGCTAGCAAGTCGAGTAAAGAAAACCTCATAAAACCAACTCATAGGGTGACGTGAGCCACCCCGGAAATGTTTCTTTGCTAGCAACACGAGTAACAAGAATCTTATAGGGCGGCGTTCACCACCCCGGAAATTCCCCATGACTAACAAGTCGTATGAGAACTCAAAGGGTCGCGCGAGCCACCCCGAAAATGTACCATGGCTAGCAACAAGTCAACTAACGAGAACCTTATATCAATTCAACAGGCGGTGCAAGCCGCCCCGGAAAAATTATATAGCTGTGGCTATAGCTAGCATATCAAATATATTCTGTTTCTTTTAAGTATGCTGTGTAAAGGTGCACCTAAATTAAATCGGATAATTGAGTCGAAAGAACGAAATTCCTGGGCCCACTGGAATATAAAAACTCATAAGGCGGCACAAGCCGCCCCAGAAAAATCACATGGCTAGCATTTCGAATATATTTCAGTTTCTTCTGAGCTGTGTAAATGTGCACCTGAATCAAATCAAAAAGTTTAGTCCAAATAATGAAATATCTGGATGCTTTCAAAAATTAGAACTCATAGGGCGATACTCATTGCAAGCAAAGCGTATACGATTTGCTTGCAATCTATTTACGATCTATTTGCGATCCTTTAGGAGCATACCAAATGACGCCATTTTGGGTGTTTACGATGCGATAGCGATCCAATATAAGTGCGTTTCTCAGAGCAGCATCAGGCCCCTGCCCTACGTTTTCGTAATGCTTTAAGAGTTTTCTAGTCTAGGTATATTCCACACTGCATTTTTTTAACCTGTTTAAATGTAAGATGATTAAACTTTTTTGGCTTATTGGATTGGCTTGATTATTGGGATTATGTTGAACATTGTGAGCTTTATTTAGGTATCTTATTTTATTTGTATTTGTACATAGATACGTAAATGTTGTATATTTTTTATACGATTTTTATACTTACATTATACATATACAACGAGTAAATGTTGCGGAAAACTTGTGATTGTAGAGTCATGTTTAAGCTAATACCAAGTGCGAATTTGGTCCCTAATATAATACTTGTTAAAGATAGACCTATATAAGCTATCTGACTAACTAATCCTATAATATTAAGTAGGTTCTAGTAAATACGTAAGTAAATTAATTATATTAGATATGTATGATATAATTATTTCCATTAAAGATACTGATACTTAAACCACGTACTATTTATTCATAAATAATTGCAGCTTAGATAGATACGTATAACTTACAAGAGTACTTACAAGGTATCTATTTATAGACGGTTTTCGGCGGACGACCTAGGAGGACACGAGACCGACTGAAGTATCTGACTTAATTACATGCATGGTGTAACGGGAGGTCTACTCATATTTTAAGGAGTTTCTAGCACCTACATTAACATTACTACACAACCTACATAACTATAAATAACTTTGGATCAAACATTCAATTCGATCATGGCAAGAGATTCTGTGGAGTGAATTTGGACACCGGCGGCGGCAGAATATATTGTATTAGTTGGAAATTCAAATTACTTTCTTTCCGAGCCAAGGAAGATAAAACAAAGAGTTTCATTGATCTGAGGTTTTAATGTCACAGAGTAGATTTCTTTTTTATTTGACAATCCATCAAATGAAGATTGTTTCAAAAGTTTCCAACGTTTTGCGTGGTATTCATTGGATCACCTGGATCGTGACGTCAATACTGCGCTTATGAGGCATTGCATCCCAGTAAGTGTCAACTTAGCTCGATCGAGTAGCACAAACCCGTCAGCATCTCAATATATTCCCCATCACGCCGCGCCATAAAGGTTACATTCCGAAAGCGGTCGCCAAAGGTCAACGCTTGCGCTAAGGTCTAACCTTCTAACCTTCGCCCTAGATGACGTTGAAGAAGAATGCCGTTTAGCATATGAGTTAACTATTTTACAGTCAGCGCGATTCTTTAGGTGTCAATACAAACTATAGTTGCACGCGAGTATGCAGACCTTCAGTACAAAGTCCGACAAGAGCGAAGTATGTGGAAAACTGTGCATTCAACTCGCGTGCGGACTCAAGTAAAGTGCTAAGGTAAAGTGCTGCGTAAAGCTGCATGCTGCCGGGCAGCCGAGCTAAATGCTGCCGGGTTTGTAGGGTATTTCATAGAAATGCATAGAAACCAGTATTGCTGTCGGCTGCTTGCTGTGTCGGCTGCTGCTGCCTGCTGCCGAGATCCAACACGTACCTTAATACATACCTACCTACGACTACGATTCATATGGAGAGTATTTTAGAGTTCTATGGATATAATTGCGCACAACCCTAATCTTATCAATATAGCGATGACGCAGCAAGGAATGCACCTAATTGTCATACATTGTTAAGTTTATGAATGAACCCTGCGACTTATCTAAACAGGTCATTTAATTATCTCTGCGTTGCGCTGCGTTTAACTCTGGCTCTGAATTTGGGCAACTCATCCGAACCCTGCTCATGATTGGTTGATTAGTTGCTAGTCACTAAGATATGAGATAAAAGGGAATTACTTCACAAAGAAACTAATCAGAAGAATTGAGTCAATGACTTACGTATTTTTTGTAGGATTCTTTGATTCCTTATCAGTAGCAGATTTTAAAGGAAAATATGACCGATCATTGTTTGTTTCAACCACAATTATTGCAAGAAAATCATAATGTAAAAGAGACACAAAGCATAAACAACAGATTTTCTGTGCACCTCTCGCTACGTAATACCGTCAGGACTCTTGTACGCATATTGTGTACCCTCTTTAGTGACTTTGGTGACGTGACGATCGACGTGAAATCTCTGTGAGTGACGTGACGTGGAATGACAAGACACGGACATGCATGCCACGCTCGCGCTTGGTCACGTCGTCGTCACCTCACCGCCCGCCTGTGGGCATAGGGCGTCTTATAATTGCAAACTACAGGGCACGACTAATTTATGAGTCGTTGTAAATTAAAAATCAACAGATACCTATTATAGATACTGGATGGATCGCTCAGAATTGTCTGTGATGGATCCTGACAAATGAGTCCTCTTATTCTTTGAGTCATAGCAGATATTATTATCCACAAGGTGCAAGTTATTTCGTTCCCTTCATACGAGCCAGCCACCTGACGCGTGCGCTGCGCCCTCCGGTAACTTTCCACTGGCAGGGGTTTGCAAACTCTGGCACACCATTTCATACCCCAAGGTACCTGGTGATTAGATTGCATAGACATGCCTAGTGGTTAGAATATCCATGATATTTATTTATTAGGTTATTTGATAGTTATTTTTTTAATCGTTAATTTATTTATATTAATATGGATTAAGCTAATAAACTTCCTGCAGAGTCATAATCCCTTGTGTTTTTGCATAATTCTGTCTCTTTTAATTCTACTGTAAACTGTGTTTCGGTTTTGTGTATGTGTGAATAAAGGCTTATCTTATCTTTAATTCTTATTTTTTTTTATTGTACAGAGTCATATTCCTCTTGTTTATTTATCACCTGTCTTGTCAAATTAAATATCCTTACAGGCATTATGTAATAGGTTTTTCTTACAATTTATAACGAACTTACTTATAATACAAAAATAAATAAAATTAATTTCAGAAATTTAACTACGTACTATGTATACAAATACACATGCTTTGAGGGGCCCTTGCACAGTTTTCTTGGGTTTACCATTGACACAGTATGCAATGCAACAACATTGTTTACATTTTTTTACACTTTTGCATGCAATAATTGCTGATATTATGCATTGTGTTTAAACAGATGCAAATAGTACATTTAACGACACTCTTTAATTAAAGAACAGTCATAGAGCGCCCGTATAGTGATAGACGAGGAAAATAGTAATTTTGTTCAGTAACATCGTTCAACTGACTAATGGGTGACTGTGTAGTGTGTACCTAATTGACCCTAAGCCTTATAAAGATGGGCTAATAAATATATAAAAGGCATAGATCCTTCATTAGCTTTTAGTAAATAATTTAAATATTAATATTCATTAAGTTTACCTTGCTATATTCTGCAACATATTAATAGTGTACATGCGATTGAAGCAAAAAGCATACATAGATGTGAATTAAAATAAATTATACTAATAAACCTGAGATACCGGTATATCGATAAAGGCTTAGTTACTTTTAAGAAGCAGACGGTCAGCTCACCTTGATGCTTAGTTACGTAAATACTTTGTAACACATTTTATGAAAAGATTTGATAAGCACTGTCCGTTAATATGTAGCCCTCTTCATCTCATATTCATATCCAAAGTACGAGTATCATTTATTTAAAAAAAAAACATTTGTTAGTGATTTCAATAATAAACCTACATCAGATAAACATCACTATGGATGGATTATGCGATAAATCCATAATGAAGATCGAACTTTACAATGTTCAAGGTAAACTTAGGCTTCACGACATGACTGGCTGGTTATATTTAACTACTTACGGTATGAATATTTTATTAGAACCGTTTACAACGCCTCGTTTAAAATATTAATCCATTGAGTGTTTGAGTAACTGCAGAACCATTAAAAAATAAAAATATAACCCTCAATCAATGTTGGCAACCTCTGCATTCATACGTGCCGCTTTTTTGTTTCTCTCCCGTCAAAGAGGTTGGAAAGGGACGACTGACGTTATCAAGACTTCAAGGACTACCAGTATGTTACAAGAAGTTGGCAAAAACCTTTTAACTTTAAAAGGCTTTATGAATGTAGAGCAGATTTTTCCATTGTTTGTTACTTTGCTAAAACAGTGAGCTTCGTGTTGTTTTTCTGAGAATCGTCTTTTGTTCTTTTTTTTCTCGTAAACGGCACAACGAGGTAGGTAGGTAAGTACACTCATTTCGTATGGTCATTCACTCGAGCAGATTCTCGTGGGAGTTGCCCGAAGACGTATGTGTACCTGCTATTAAACCTCATTTTGTTAAAAAACGTCGTTCTTTTGCTTTCGACAGGATGTTAAGTTTTGCAAGAATATTGGAGGCTTTCGTATTTGGCTGACAATATGGCGAGAAAAAAATTAAGAGATTTTATTATTGATTGTTCTTAATACTGCTTCTTAGCATTGTGTTGCAATCCGTTAGGTTCAGTCAGAGGTAGTTCAGAACTGACAGCCACCGTAGACCATAGAATCTGCTTGCCGACTCGCCACGCAACCCACGGAGTCAAAAATTAAACCAAAATCCAATTTACTTACAAATCTTTAAAAATCCTTCCTGGGGACTGCCGAATTGCCGATGCCGTTATATTTTGTTCATTCCTGTAACATTTGCCAGTTATTTATTGCGTACACAATAAGAAATATATTTAATTGCAGATGTCAAGTGTGGGTTTTGATGAGCTGTCAAAACTTAATTCACTCTTGTAACTCATATTTCACAAGAGGCACCTCCAAAGCCGCTGGACTGATGACTCATCATCAACATCATGCTGGTGATGACGCAGGTGAATCAACGGACAGCTTTGTCCGTTGGAGGCGGGGCGCCGCGGCGTCTCAACGAAGCTTTTTTGTTCAGATTTTGCTTTTTGGCGGCGGCGGCTAAGTTACAAAAGGTCCTTGAATATGTATACTCCTATTTTTAGCTCTAGTTCGGAATTATTTATGGTACCATGATGTTCCTGACTTATACAGAATGAAAAAAGTAGAACTTGTAGACCGTCACGCCTTTTTCCCAAGGGTGGCAGAAGCTCGGTTGAGTCCATGTTCTATTTTTTTACGTATTTTTAGGGTCCGATCCTTAAATGAAAAAAGGAACCCTTACAGGATCACTTTGTTGTCCGTCCGTCCATCTGTATCAAGCTGTATATCAATTGTTTTAAGGTCTGTAATCGCATGAAGCTGTGAAAAATCAAACCTTCTAGGTCAACGCAATCGAACGATAGGTACCTACAACTGTTTATGCTTCTGTTGTTTGTTGTTTTGGATTTTCATGGTAATCGCAATGGTTCCAAAACCTATAGGGTACTTGAGGTACGCCTACAATCATAAAATTTGGCACAAAGCAAGGTCTTATAGCATTAGTAAAGAGAAAAATCTGAAATCTGCAAATTTCTGTCTTTCTACAAAAATATTTAATTTGGTTTACATGGATGACATAATACTTTACGTTTTTATGTGGAAACCTAATTACACATGTTACACTCTCCATGTGTGATCGGAACCCTTAGTGCGCGAGTCCTACTCGCACTTGACTGTTTATTTTAACAGAAATAAATACATTTCGAATTCGTTCAGATAGACTATTTCAGGTTCTAGGTTACCGATAAATCATTTGAGGATTCAATGTACCACCTCTAAAGCAATGATTTTGGGTACAAAAACACAAATCGGAAAAATAATGGCACTAAATCCTGCGGTTATGATTGGGGGAGAGCCGTTGAGCTATGTAAGCGAAGCGCGTAATCTGGGTGTGGTTATGGACTGTCACTTAAGATTCGAAAAACATGTGGTGGAGGTAGTAAGAAACTGTTTTTTCCGGCTTAGAGTCTTATACAAGCTCCGTAGATATCTCAGTGTAAACACACGAATACTTCTATGTGATTCTTTGGTGATGTCCAAAATCAACTATGCCTTTACTGCTTATGGCCCTTGCTTATATGCTAAATCCCTTAAACTGCTACAACGCGTTCAAAATGCCTGTGCCCGCTTTTGTTTTAATATTCCTGCTCGCACTCATGTTACTCCTTTTATAAATAATGCAAACTTGCTAAAAACTCAAAACCGTCTTAAGTTGTTTATGGCAACACTTATGTTTGGAGTCATGAAACATCATAAGCCAGAGTATTTATATAAGAAACTTGTTTGGCGCTGGACATTGCAGGGAGATCGCAACGCTATCAGACTATGCACAAAGCCGCTTAGTATGCCGCGACACCGGACTTCTGCGTTTCGTGGTAGCTTTCGGTTCCAGGCTACTAAGTGCTGGAATGACCTCCCTCCGCCACTTAGACAGCTGGATAGTAAAGTAGCCTTCAAGAACTCTTTGAAAAAATCTCTTTTGAGTTCGCAAAAGATGCTCCCCTAGTCCCGCCTGTATTATAAATCCATAATAATGTTAATAAAATGTCATTAATTAATTATAAATTCAACTATAATGTTCAACTATAAAATCTATTATTATTCTATTCTTTATTATCTACATAACATTAATCCCTTTGGTACCAATTAATTAATACTAGCTTAACCTACTAATATTAACAATTTGCACAGAAGAAACTTATACATTTTAAACAAAGAGTACATATATATACTAACAAATTAATTTCAGTTGAGCACGCCGTCTCCATTGTTCCGGTACTGACGGAAGATCAGCGCCTGAGGAGTCTACTTCTCAGGCACATGCTGAGTCAGAACCCTTTTGCAGATGCCACACCACCCTCAGTTCTAGTGCGATATAGGTACTTTGGTACCTATATCCTATCTATCTAGTGCAAATTATCTGTGTCTGTATGTTTTATATGTTGTTTTGTTTAGCGCTAAGTATGTGTGTCTGTATGTTTTATATGTTGTTTTGTTTAGCGCTATTCTTCTATGTTTTATATTGTGTGTGTGTGCGCTGATGCAAATAAATAGATAAAATACAAATACAAATACCTCTCAAATTCATTTACGATCAATGGATTGACCTCACTCAAACTTAATTCTCAAAGCATGCACCATCAAAGCACCAACTGAATGGACAAGTCACAAAACAATTTCCCAACCTTGAACATAAGGTCAGAACCAAATCTCGATTGGAATGCACCTCTCGATGCTATTGTACTCGATACAGGAAGGATGCGCGGACGCATGTTTGTTCAGTATTCATTCAAGTTCAGGTAGCTAAGTATCTAAAGTATATTGTACCAGGATTTATATTAAAGAACTATGAATCATGGTCACAGCGATGCTATTGTTGGGTAGAACTTAATACATGCAAAGTGGACAGATAAGTATTTACCTCTTTGTTATTGATATAAGCGACGTTAAAAAAAAGTATTTCTTTCCGCCCTTTCTTGAGAAACTAATATAATTGGAAACAAAATGATCTTTGATATTTCGTTCGTCATGCCGCTCGGCACAACACCAGCGGGTCTGGAATGTCAAAGTTTCAAATGTATGGTCACAACGGCGCGGGCAAAACCACCGTTCTTGTAATTGTTTGACATACGGCCCGCATCACCCCATTACAGACCACCGGATGATGTGCCGAAGCCTTTTACATGAAGTAATCGAATGAAGTCCCTAAAATGACACCATAAAATATTTCTAGTTGCACTTTTAAGAAAATATTTCTCTCTTCTCAAGAAAGCAACTGACCCAATTCCGGTATTCGCCCCGCGCTGGTCAACTGGCCAGTAAGGTCGAGTCTCAGTTACACCCGCGCCGAGCCGTCTCCGTCACGCCCTGCTGCTATCGAGCCCTACTTCAAGGGACAAAGGTCTCCTTTCCTGTCGGTGGCACGCGGATGTGTTGGGGCCCGGATGCAGAACTTTCGACTCAAAGTTTGACGGAAACTCAAAGTGATGTCACTGTTGGTCGAGAAATGATAGTCATCGGCTCGCTCGCGTTAAGTCACACGCAGGCCAAACTAACAATATAGTGAACAATAGATGTGCGAGCGAGTGGGTTAACCCAGGGACATTTTCACGAAATAAATGATAATCCTATGAGATTCTCGCCCCCTTTACTCGCAGAAGCACACCGCTTGAACGACCGAACAATGGCGATCTATTGTTATATGTATATGTCGGCGAACCAGTTACATTATAAAAAGCACAGGGTGCTCATCCCATACAAATTAGAATTAGTAACCCTTCTTGGAAAAGAGATGGCGTGAGGAGTAATATTTGTACTATAAACTCCATGGTTTCAGTTAAAATACTTTTAGGTGGCGCTAATCATAGAATAAATCCTATATATCTTAGCGTCATCTCATGGTATTTGCAATTTTTCGATGGTGCTGCACCAAGCGATAATGGCCTCGAACTAAAGAAGCTTCCGTAGCATCTCAGTTTACGCCGGTGTCATATTTTGTTCTACGTGGTCTATCAGTATTAGTTATTTTATTATAGTATCTGTGATCTGTGATTTAAGAGACCGATGACCGCGTGAATTTTCCATACAAACGTAATACAAAAATGATTTGAATTTGAGAACTAGTTCAAAGCATTTAGACTGTTAATCAGATTAATACAGTGTTTACGCAGGTTCCTGTTCGTATACCAAGGTTCTTATTCAAATTACTTAAAAATATTTTTATATTGGTTGAAGAGGAACCCTGGTATACAGACCAGGAATCTGTGTAAACAACAGTGTATAAATCCGATTAACAGTCTAAATACGTTAAACTTTTTCTCAAATTCAAATCATTTTCAACCGACTTCAAAAAAAGGAGGAGGTTCTCAATTCGACCCGTATGTTTTTTTTTTTTTTTTCTATGTTTGTTACGCGATTGCTCCGCCAATTATGAACCGATTTGAACAAATCTTTTTTCGGCGTATAGGTAATACCTCAAGGGTGGTCCCATTGACACCAGGTCAGGATCTGATGATGGGATCCTGGAGAAATCGAGAGAACTCTTCAAATATTATAGGCAGACCTATGGTGATTTTTGTGTTTTTCATAATAACTCGTGCAAATGCACATGGTAAGCATAATATTGTGATGCGGAACTGCTGATGAAGACCACATATGGCCACCAGATCTGCTCAATACTAGGTACAAATACAATGCGTGGCTGACGGGCAGGCAACGCATAGCCTAAACCGGTGGACCTAGAGCCATGAAACTTTGTACAGGGGTTCCTTAGTCGCGTGGGGTAGCACTGATATAGCATTTGACAAAATTAATTCCCCAAGGGAGGGGGGGATAAGGGGTTACAGTTAGTATTAAACTCAATCTAATCAAATAGGGTTTGTGGAAGTCGGTTTTTTCTAAAGTTTACTTTTTGTTTCAATTATTGTGTTACGTTTGTATGGAAAATTCACGCAGTCACCGGTCTCTTAAATAAACTATTTCGTGGAACTCAGGGATACTCTACCAGATTTGACTCAATTTCACGCAAGCAGCAGGATTCATATATCATATTATTTAATTTCGTAGGTATTCATGAAATCGTTTTTTAACAACTTTTGAGGCAAGTCTTTGTAGAGTTGCGTGTCTCATCTGACGGGAGGAAGTAGACCGTTACATTGCATGATTATAATATTTTAGAATTTTGGACGGTCTGGGATTTGGCATAATGATTTCGTATTACTCCCATTTAGTAGTATGAAAAAAATTCGTTCAAGTGCGGGTCGGAATCGCACACGAAGGGTCCATCCACGAATCTTTAGCATACCAAACAATAAAACAAAAAGAAAATTAAAAAAAATTATGCCCTTACAGTGATTTGAACTCACAAACTACGGATTGAGGGTATACAACAAACCGGCGGAGCTACCACAACGATATGGGTTGACGCGAACGAAATATATCATCATATTGAAATGCGTGGGTGTATCAAAACAAGTCTCTTGTATTTAACCCCCTTTAATTAGTAATATCTCTCGATATGTTGTTGCGGCAACAAATACACACATTCTGTGACAATTTCAACTTTCTAGCTATTAAGGTTTGTGACATGGACCCGCTGACGGACAGATGGACGGACGGACGGAAGGACGGACGGACGGACGGACAGACGGACAGCGGAGCCTTAGTAATAGGGTCCCTTTTGGCAGCCTTCGGGTACGGTACCCTAAAAATGGTGGGAACTGTTTCAAATAGATACCACATGTTATCATAGTTTTGAACATGGATTTTTTATCCTTCAAAGGTATAGAATACAGACATAATAATTATATATTTCGTAATAGCTTTATTGTACCTTAAAAACAGATCACCTTTAATTAATACAAAATCTTTTACACAGGTGAACAGCGAGCTAATCTTTAACCTAGGTAGAGGCATAGAGTTAATGAAATCTTATAAATAAATATACCTACATCAAAGGTTTCTTAAGGACATAACTCTAAACAACCGTTATATCGATAATAAGATTAATAAGTTATATTACCTAGAGTATAAAGTGCGGCTATTTATCGTCAATAAGTAACGAAAGTTGTCGTTAAATTCCTATTAACGAGAATTATTGGAACTGGTCATGTCGTTGTTATTGTCGTTGTCGATATTTGAAAGCTTTCCATCATTTGCTGCATGACTCGATGTTTTAAAGCTGTAATACTAATTGAAAGGATATATACGTAGTACGTAGGTACTTAATAATGATAAAACGTTGTAATTATACTGAATATTTTGGTGTAATTTATAAAATATATATGTAGCCTGTGTTTGAACGAAAAAAAAACTAAAACCCAAATCTAACCAAAGAGTAAACCCAGAGGAGTATTGTAACTTGTAAGTTTGTTTAAAGTGTATTTACTTTACTTTATATTAATTGCTTACTTTACTTTGGGTGTGGCACTTTAACACTAAAAAGTTGGACGGATATTTCTGTAAATGGTAATAAACTTCCCTGCAGTTAATGGCAATGATTTATTGAAATCAGTTCGGTGGTCCGAAATTTATCAGCGTAAAAAGGCAAGAAACAAGACACACTTTTAGACAAAGTTTCATGTATTGTATTGGGTTTGCTCTAAATTGTTAATTTAAAGTTTTAATATCTATTCCCCCTTATTAATAAAAAGTCAGTCCGGGATAAAAAGTTAATCCGGAAGTAACTACGGGACAGAGCTAGACAGCAGAGCTGTCCATTCTTTTGCTAGAAAGTTACTCCGCAGGATTAACGTTTTACTCCTGGAGTGACTTTATAGGGTTCCGTACCCGAAGGGTGCCAAACGGGTCCCTATTACTGAGACTACGCTGTCCGTCCGTCCGTCCGTCCGTCCGTCCGTCCGTCCGTCCATCCGTCCGTCTGTCTGTCTGTCTGTCTGTCTGTCTGTCTGTCTGTCTGTCTGTCTGTCTGTCTGTCTGTCTGTCTGTCTGTCTGTCTATCTGTCTGTCTGTCACCAGGCTGTATCTCATGAACCGTGGTAGCTACACAGTTGAAATTTTCACAGATGATGTATTTCTGTTGCCGCTATAACAACAAATAAAAAACAAAATAAATTTAATATTAAGGGGGCTCCCATACAACTAACGTGTTTTTTTTGCGGTTTTTTATAGATAATATTACGGAACCCTTCGTGCGCGAGTCCGACTCGCACTTGGCCGGTTATTATTAATAAGGGAGATTGTGTTCAGAGCAAGTGGCTTAGTACTCCACACAAGGAGCGAGCGCTTAGAACAACAAACTCCTCGGTGCAGTGTATAATCAGTTGCAATTCCGAGTATTTCTGAGCGATAAGCGCTTTACCTGCGGCGCACGAAGCTTCGCCTTCCGAGGTGAAAGGCAAAGTGACCAAATTGAGAAGGTTGTCTGGTGTGGTGGGTGCAAAAATGTGCTTGCATACCGAATTTTAGTTTTTTAGGACTTCGGTAAGTACTAATTATTGGTAAAATATTGAGCATAACTTTTTCAAAATTAGTCCTAAAAATATTATAAAAATATACATTTAAGATCCTCACACCATGCACTTTCATTTGATATGTCACACGGCATATTTAGATTTTTTTAATTTAATTTTTCTCATCATCTTATTTATATATTTACATTCACCTCTGTCTTTGGGTCACAGATATTGATATGTGTACCAATTTTCTAATTCATCGGTCCAATATGTTTTGAGTAAATTGCCTGTGATGGACGGACGGATGGACGGACAAACGCACGAGTGATAAGAGTTTCTCCTTCTGAGATATTGTGTAGAAAAATCTTCAACTTATCAAGAAAATCATCCTAATTAATAATAAATAAATTTTAACAACATGAGTAGGTACACAGCAACACGGGGTAGGTAAGAGTTTTTGTCATAAGTTCAGTGGCATGATTCTCGCGCCTTCGATATACGGATATCGGGACCTATATTGACAGATTCCCATACAAAATTACTCGATATAGGTGTAGATATCGTATATCGAAGGCGCGAGAATCGGCCCGCAGGAGACTAGTAAGGGTCATACTAGCCCTTAACCAGGCCGGTCATGCAACACAAAAAAAACATCCCTTTTTTGTACATTGGCTCCTCTTTAACTCGGCCGGGTAGCTCGGCCCGGTAGGCAGCGCGGCCGTTGGGTGGCGGCACGTGAGTCTCCATTCGTGCTCGCGCCGCCACAGCCGCCGCTGTCGTGCACCGAACGCGGAACGAACGTTCGGTTTTCAAATTCAAACCGTGGTGCTAGTGGAACACTTGATAAATCATCTTTTTCTTGGTGGATTGTGTCGGCCAGTGTTATTGTGGACTCTGACAGGTTTGTTATATTTTTTTCAGCGAGCTTAAAAACAGGTTATATTATTGCAGACATTTAGCTTTAATAGATTGGAGCTTAAGTCAAGGATATTCAGGAACCGGACATGAATAAAAAAATGATTTTATACGAGCGATCTACAATTCTACATGCATTTATTAAATCTTAGAACAAAAGACATCAACGGGCTGCAGGAGTCGTACATATTCTCGATAGTGACTTCATTAATTTTATCCCTTTCTTAACTGGTGGTTCTAGTATGATCAGTGATCACTAATGAAATACTTTTTTCGTCCAAACATACGTTAAGTTTATATTATTAGAAGACGTCTACATACGTCTATCTATTCTTTCCGAGCAGTCGTTACATTAAAATTTGAAAGCCTTCAATTGCCCACGCTATGACGCAAATCCTTCAACTCCTTTCATTGCGATTTGTTACAACTCTCCTGACTGAGGCTTGCAAAAAAACGGCTGAGTGTTTTCGAGGCTTCGCGTCTTGCTAAACTGTGCACAATTTAGGGGCTTCTTAAGCTAAGGGGTCGTTACCCTTTGAACTCTACATGACTCTGTGAATTGAGTCGCATGTTGTTTCAGCTGAATTTTCTTTTAGTCTCAGGAAAATTTTAGACAGTATTGAATTACTAGCTGACGTTGCAACTAACTGCGCCTCTGCATCTTCGTAAAGGAAAGACGCAATGCTACGTATGTTTTTATCATGTGTGTCATAGTAAAAGTTGTACAGAATTAAGTCGCTTATGACAATGACAACTCCTTAAAATATGATTACACAGTTCTGTTACATCCTGTAGATGAGTAAATCCCGAGGGCAGTAAAGTGATTCAAGCAGCAACACCAGGGCCGTTGTCTAATTAACCACACGTTTGTGTACGGCTCGTCTTTGACGGATTCCAGACAAACAATAATAACTCAATTGTAATATTGAACTATGAGCACATGGCTGCAGTACATACGTCAATATTTATTTATCTCCTATTGTTTTTCTTGGTGTAACCACAGATACTTTAATATTATACTAATACAGATAGACCACCTAGATCAAAATATGACACCGGCGTAAACTGAGATGGTACTGGAAGCTTCTTTAGTTTGAGGCTATTATCGCTTGGTGCAGCACCATCGAAAAGTTGCAAATACCACGAGATGTCACTAAGATATATTCTAAGATTAGTGCCACCTAGAAGTATGTTAAGTGAAACCATTGCGTTTAAAGTTCAAATCTTACTCCTAACGCCATCTCTTTTTTTACTAATTCTAATTCTACTTATTCTACTTTATTTTACTAATTCTTATTTTGTATGAGGTATAACCCTGTGGTATAACCTATGATCACTTTTATAAGTTACATGATGATGGACTGCTACTGCTTGCATTATTAGCTGCGTGCTAGCTAATCCTATAATCTTTATCTGCGGGCTTATTCGCTAACTCAGTGATGATCACTCAATGATGATCCGTACAAATTTAGAAGTTATTGGGGTCGTTCAATTATCGTGTAACCAAGGATATCAAAATAAGTCGGATAATATTACGGATCATCATTGAGTGATCAACACCGAGTTAGCGAATAAGCTCGCTGATGCTCGTAACTGGCAATACATCTAGCACTGAATACCTACCTACTTAATTATCTCACAAGATTTGTTAATTTTCCATTCATATCAATATATAATAATTCATTTCAGACTGTTATTAGTAACTAGGTTTCTAAATGGATAGCGTAATACAGCTGTTACTCGTCTAAACGTACCTCTGGCTAAAGGTGGTCGGACTGTGCCTCTGCCACCCTTATGAGAAAAGGCGAAGCGTGTGTGTTATCACTCGTCATAAGACTATCATGTAACTTCCATACTTGGTCACGTATAATTTGGCATTGACAACTCTAGGTAAAAGGTGTTGCTGCGTAATAACTGATTAGCATATCTTGCATTATTATTAAGTCACATCGCATTACATTACAAGTATTTTTTTAATAATCTAGGTGTGACTTTTAAGCATCTTTAGGGGGCGGTCATAGACCTTCGTTTAGTTAAAAAAATGGTCAAGTGCGAGTAGGACTCATGCATCAAGGGCCAAAGGTTTCAATCACACTTGAAGAGCGTTACACGTGTAGTTAGGTTTTCACGTAAAAACTAAAGTGTGATGTCATCCTTGTAAACCAAATTGAATATTTTTGTAGAAAGACAGAAATTTGCAGTTTAAATTCTGATTTTTCCCTTTACTTGTGCTATAAGACCTTGCAGTATGCCAAGTTTCATGATTGTAAGTCTACAAGAAGTACCCTATAGGTTTTGGGTCCATTGCAATAACTATGAAAATCCAACAATTTTACAGCATAAACGGTCGTAGCGTTTGAAGATTGATTTTTTCTTCGTTTCGTTCTCGTTCTTCGATCGTGACACACGGACAGACGGACGGATAGACGGACGGACGGATAACAAAGTGATCCTATAAGGGTTCCATTTTTTTTCAAAAACAGATGGTTGACATGAAAAACTGGCTAAACGACAGTAAACGGGGGCACAATTTGCCTTTGTCACCTTGTATGGGACAAGGCCGCTGACTTTTCGTGTTGATTCCTATCAAATGTTAAACAACAAAATGGACAAAAATGCTTACTATTTGTCTATTGAATACTATACATGTAGTAACGCCACATAGAGAACCTATTTAAAATTAGTAACCCCTAACACATCATCGTGATTGCGTGAGACTCGCCCCTCAATGGTCGTTTCCTGTATTGACGAAACAGCATATTTTTAATAACGCAACAACGCAACGTAACAACCAACCTGCACTATTAAAATATTAACAAATGTTTTTGTCCCATTTGTTTAAAACTGGGGTAGAAGTATATTACTTAAAATAATAAAAATAAAACTAAACTAAAATAAAACAGTTTAAGCGAGTTTGACATCTGCTCGCGTTCTGTTTACGATAACCTATTCCTTCTTTATAGCCCTTATAATACTAAATTAAAATAAAAACTAGAGTGAAAGAAACAACTTTATGGATTCTGGTTCAATTACAATTCTAATGCAAAGACATGATTCGTTTCACCTTGGTGGTATATAATATGAGAAGCTTTATTGGAATTCCGTGAAGGCAGTATCTATAAAATCTAGAGTCACGAAGAAACAGTAAGCTTTGTTGTCGTAGCTTTTATAATAATACGGCTCTTGTGGTCTCAGTAATTGGATCTTGTTTTAATAAGACCAACATAGAATGTGGATAGATAAAAATTATTTCCCATTTTTAACATGAACTACCATACGGACGGTGCATCCAGGAGAATAAATATCTCTTGTCTATCTGTTTAAGGTTCTCGATCTTTTATTTCTCGTATTTTTGTGGATATCTGTTATTGGATTTCAATCTGTATCTTTGCTCTTTGTAATTTGTTTATCTATGTGCTGTTGACATCACAAATAAAATAAAATGAATAAATATGGCTAGAAGAAAAGGGTATGATGTAGCTTCTCTAGAGGAAAGAAAAGGAAGTTAGATTTTGATGCATGGGAAATAATTGGTAGTATTGAACATGAAGATAATTCCTGGCGTTTCTTTTATTTATTTTTTATATATTTAACAAATTCATTCATTTAACTAAAGTGAGGTTTTTATTCAGATTGCTCTTGTATTATCTTTAGTTTGCTCTATCTCTACCTCTGTAATTTATTTTTTCATAAAAAATGACATATGTTGCTACTATATCTTATACATTAAAGGCACTACGTAAGGCTAGATTCGATCGCTCACAAGCATAAATGCATCAAGCAATGCTCAACAGTGCAGCTCGCGTTTTTTTGCGTAAAAACCACAACTCTCCGCTGTTAGACAAAAGCACGCAGCCCGCTCGGCCTTCGCCGACCGGTCTCGGCCCGTTTACTTTCGTTTCGCGACTTCGCCCCCATTGTATATGGGCAGGCAGGCTGGTGCAGTGATGGCGGCGGCGTGGCGACAACTGCTGACCTTACCCAGGAGATATCGGTTAAGATATGGCAAGGAATGTGGACAATGCGTTTTAACGTTTTAAAAGTCTATGACTTGCCTGTCAGGGTTGCCTGTTGAGGACTGGGTACTTGGAGAAACCTAGTTAATATGAGTAGCAATAGCTAACTTCTATAACAAAAACACTTGGTGACAAATAGGAAGAAGTATGGAGAGATGACTGGTAGGTTATGAAATCGATGAACCCATGTATCAGCAGCATCAGTCTGTAAGGAACCCATTGTTTTAGTATAGGCCTCCTCAGAAACGAGCAGGTATAAATACCCACTACTAAATAAGTTAGCTCAGTGTTGAATGGGTCTAAGTCAGAGAACAATTTAAGCGGATGACCTCTTGGAGGAACGCGGCCTTTTCCATGACCTACTCGCTAGGGGGCGTCTAAACTTTTTTCGCGTAAAGTTGGGGTCATTTAAGCATCTTCCTTCCTTCTATAAGATTATCGGCATAAAAATGAAATATTTCGTTTAAGACTAGGTACGCGCCAATCGAGAATATGGCGGAGAAAAGTAAGAAAGTCTTCACGTAGTTGAAGAATAAAGGTCGATTCACACATATCAGTGATCCCACCGATCCGGCACCGGTCTGGCACAGTTCCGTATCAGTGAAAAATATTATTTCATACATTCTCTATGAGAGTATATTTTTCACTGATACGGACCTGTGCCGGATCGGTGTCGGATCGGTGGGATCACTGATATGTGAGAATCGACCTTAATTAATATCTGTCACCGAGTCAGTCTTCCGTCCTTGCTAAGATGCCTTAATAAACAAGTATTGAAACAGTTTGTGTTGTTTGTTACTGAAATACAGACATGTGAGTACAAATTACCGTTTTATTCATACGTAGTTATCACCACCAGCAGGATAAAGTATACAGACCTTATTCGATGAGGAAGTAGCTACCATTAGTTTAGGTAAATATAGCTTAAGACAAGTTTTTGTCAAACATGTTTTTCACATTCATATCTTTTAGCATAGAAATAAATATGTAATCGTTACCAACGACTGCATCGAGTATGACACGGTGTAATATAATTTATAGCAATAGGTTAACGATAAAAGATAATTCAGCGGAGAAACCTGATTAGGTTTCCGCAGATTTTATCACGTATTGTTAAACTTTTTGAATAAATAAATTAAAAAAAAATACATATATGTGAAATAAGAAACAACTGAAAGTAAGTACCTAACCTAGGTATGCGATTACATACATATACAACTGAGTCACAGGTGTTTACAGAGATATGCAGCGGTAAAATATGTATGTTTTTAGTTTATAAGTAGGTGGTTGGGTTTTAATTGAACAGGTGCTCATGTATGTATGTGCGTATGCTCACTATACATTTAAGGTATTATTATCACTCGGTTAAGTAGTTGAAGTCGTATCAAGTTGGATATAAGTATGTAATTTATCAATTGGCAAAGTCAGACACAGATGTTTTGTTGTTTTCGCTAGATAGCTCTCACTGAGAAATAAACAATAAATTATGCAGAATGGTAATGCGTTTCACAGCTCCATATATTTGAAAGAACTGGCTTTTATTTCTAAATACATACATACAATGCATTGTACGTGTTAATGGCAGTCCGGCGCCTTGACGTTACACGCATCTGGGGGCACGGCAGTGCCCCCGCCAAGAAAAGCGTGAAGCACTAGGGCATTACGTTTTCAGCAAATACAAGCAATCAAACGTCACGTCAGTCTCTCCTCTCGTGACCAAATATTTGTCAATTTCTCAAGTAAACGCAAATATTTGCACACAGTCTTTAACCATAACTAGTAGCCTCATACAATTACCTCTGAACCAACCCACTCTTTTATGTTACGAAACACACGACAATCACTTAGCCTTAGGTCACGAGAGAAAAAATACTGAAAGTTAAAATTGGCACCTGTAAACCAAATAGCCAGATCTAAAATAAAACAAACGATTGGCGAATTACTTTCAAAAAGTTATGACCTTTGTTACTGAAACTTACTGTCCCACTTCATAGATTTTATAATTCTAAAACTTGGATTTTTCGAGCTGCTATGTAATGTTAATAATACCATATCATAAAAATTGAAACTAGGTAGGTAGCTTATAATCTTTTTCGCAAGTGTAATTTTGGATTGGAATGTATTGAAGAGTAACATCAGTTGGTGGAGTGTTTCCACTAATCTCGTGACAGGTGGCGCGCATAGTGGGTCAACTATTCGTTCCGAGGACGACTACTGGGCCCGCTGCGACCATATATCTGACATTTAAACGCGTCTGCATTGCGCGATGCTCTCGTATACATATTTAAATTAATTAAATGATGCGAGTCAGACTTGCGGAGTCAAAAAGTTATCGGATCTCTTCGAGAGCCACTTCTAACTCTGAGGCTCTAACTCTACAAACCCTAACTTCACAATCTCTACACCTTGGTCAAAATATGTGGTCCCCAGATTTTCTACTACTTGGACACTACTTCTGATACTTGGACAATACTATGAAACTAACTGAGGAGACTGGAGTAGAGTTAGCGGCGCGGCATATGAGGGTAATATATATAATATTTGTTTTTGTATGTGCTGTTGATGTCCCAAATAAAAAAAATATAAAAAAACTCGGCCCTCGCAGCATCGCGTCATCGTGATGAGAATTTCGGCCTCAGACACATTCTTGTGCCATGCGAGTAAATTACATCGCATCAGCAAATCGATCCATAGTAATGGGGACAGATGCAATGTACTCGTTCGTAATCGCGATTACGTTGCGTTTACCCGGCTTTTACCTGGCAGCTCACCTAACGGACATAATTAGGGATTTTAAAACTGATGTTAAACCAGTAGATGAATAGGTTAGTATTTTGGTCATTAAAATTTACTAGTTCGGAAACAATTCCTGTCCGGTAACACTGTTACTCGTTTGGATGTACTGATCTGGAAAATTCACTGTATAACATAGTAACACGCAACCCACTGGACCAGTAATGGGCCAGTGAAGTGTTGCTGTTAACTAAGTGGCCCTTGATGCGTCGAACAACTAACGATTTTGCTATTGCGAGTTTTGACTTAATTAATCGTAACAAAAATTTATAAATGAAATACAAAGTGTAATATTGCCGATTAGCAAGTGCTTCTTTTGACATAATCCAGTTTATTTACTGAAACCGTAATACTAAGTCGAGGTTGGCGTCATAGCTAGCGAAAGAAATCACAGCAAAGTAGACTGTATTCGTCATTCTTAGGAGTTAGTAGAGCTTCAGATAACTATTGGAGATAATAAAAAGCCGATCACGATCAAATGACGTTGGGCAACCGATCGTTAGAATTTATAAGGTCATATTGAGTCATTCTGAATTACAGAGTAATTCTGTTTAGGGGTGGCCACTATTCATACTAAAATTGTTTAATTAAATTGGTATTTTAAGACGATACTTTTCAAGTGGACGATGCCACATATCCCACACACAACTATAAATGTTTAACCTCATCTTATTTATATGCTGATCATCCCTCGGTGATTAATTTGCGAATTACAAAACAAACATATCGTCACGCCTTCTCATACGGGATACACAGTTTTGCCACGTTTACAAATCACCAATATCACCTCTCGCTGATAATAAAAATAATAAATTAATGTTCCCACTGAAGGACGGGGGCTTTTACCCGGATACAATTAAGACTGAGTAATCCCATACTCACGACCTGGCTCAGTGCGGGTAACCTCTGATGATAATACTTTTCTGTCAAGTTTAATGTAAAGGCTGAATTAGCAGCATCATTTGACCCATTTTACCACACAGTCGTCGCCCGTCACAGTACTGCATGCATAATGCCTTCACCGTGACGAAAAACGACCGACAGCTTTAGAATTCGTGTCTGGTTCTGATCTTGATCTAATTAGCTGCTTGGTTACGTCTTAAGCGAGCCATACACACTACGGTCTACCGGAGAGATTACCTGTGCAGGTTTGCCTGCGCAAGTCAACCGACGACGTGTGTGGGGACGTTCCGGTGTACCGGTGCGGTCTTCAGTTCTTTTTGCGATGGCATCGATTGAATACGAGAAAGACACTAGGAAAACAACTGACGCGACCTGCGCAGGCGACCGGAGTACACGCACACATGCACAGGTACACCGTACGGTGTACTCGAAAGAATTGATTTTCGATCTTGCGCCGGTCGCCTGCGCAGGTTCAAAACTGCACAGGCCTATTCCCGCACACGTTCCGGTCTAACTGCGAAGGCATACCTGCACAAAGTAGACCTCTCCGATAGACCGTAGCGTGTATGGCTGGCTACTCTTACATTAGGTATCATCATCATCAGTCTGTCAGGGAACCCACTGTTGAGTATAGGGCTCCTCATATACATATACGCCATTCAACCCGGTCCCATACATTAGGTATGCATCATGTTTTCTCATTCATAAATCCTGAAAAGCGCTGCTGTATGATGGGTGGGTAAGCAATATCATTTTTCTGTTGGTACAGGGACTGATCGAAAAGTATCATATTTGTCATATCATACTTATACTTATTGCACAGAAAACATAATACAGACACTTAATATTGGAAAAAACATGTACAAAGGCGAGCTTCTACAAAGGCGATCTCTAATAAGAGATCTCTTCCAGCAAACCTAGGATGGAGAGGATAATTTATTAATTTTTATCATCTAATTATAATAGATTGATGTATTTTGGTAATGTGTAGCGCTTTGACTGTCAGCTAGGACAGTTTGCCAAATACTTAACTTAGTTGTCCTTTCTTGAACTTAGTCTGAACATTGTGATATACCAAAACAATACCCATCTGTCTAATCCAGCCGGTAATTCAACATATCGCAACACGTTTGTTGATTGGTTCCAAAATGTTCTGCGAAATCTATGATTTGCTATGAAATTGAAGAAAGCGTATGACGTGTAAATTGTATACATTTTGTTAAGTAATAATCGGGAATTGTTACTGGTGGAGTCCGCGCAACAGAATGGAAGCAATCATGTAACTAGTCATTTTATACAACACAATTGATATCATGTAATTTTATGGCACCCAAAATATCTATTTATTATTTATAAAAAATGTGACCCGCTGAAGTCGAGTAAGAAATCGAAGAGAAGTTATGAATTCGCTCATTACCATCAAATATTAATTTATTTTAAAGCAATCAATCATACTAAGTACAGTCCAGTACTTGTCTTCGTCATATGTCTTAGTATACTGTTGTGAAGTTGCCCATTGGTCAGCCTTGTTCACGCACACAATTCCAGTGTTGTATGTCTTATGTCTTATGTATTAGTATACTGTTGTCAAGTTGCCCTGTGCACGCACACAATTCCATTTCTCACGACTCGCCTGCTCTAACAACTACTCGTACATTCACATATGTGTCAGCACATTATAATGTCCTAGATATTCTATATTATCGATACAAGCACGTATCTCAGTTACTTGTAGCGTTCCATAATGATCCGGGAGTCTATTCGATTGTAGGCCAAACTGTAACATTGATAGGTTTGGCTAATTTGACATAAATAATAACACATAGGCCCTGGGGCCCGATTCTCATGAAACACAAATAGTGATAAATGTATCAATTGCCCCCAAATGCGCAAAATGCCGTATCATACCGCAGAATGTATCTATCAGATAGGTCTTATACAGAATAGGTCTTTATTGTGAAACTATAACTTTACAATAAGCTTGATGTATCATGTCGAGATTTTACTATTTGAAATGAGAATGAATGCTCAAGTCAACTATCTTTTGTTTGTTTCAGATCCAGCTTGACCAAGAAAATCTAACGAACAGTGATGTGACACTGTTACAAATCGATCGACTAATCGACAGTTTCATAATGTCTTCCGCGCATCGCTGAAGCAGTCTTGGATAGACTAGTTTGTGAAACGGAATTAATAGTGATTTTGTTTAATTGCCGTAAAACTGCATATTGACTAACATAGTGTACAGTGAGGTGGATTACAAGATTCTTCACTTGGGGGATAAACCTTGGTATGTTTTTTATCACCCTATTTGAATGTTTAAGTATAATGCTATGCTCATGTGCGGATATGTTTAACGCACGAAACATTTTTTATAGTTTCAATTACAAACAACTAAATTGGTTTGCGCAAAAAAAACGCATTACAAATCATCCAATATTACAAAGAAGCCTCTATTGTCTGACCTTTAGAATGCCAGTTATTTGTATAACCTACTTACATTAATTTGCTTTTTTTACAAACAAAGTTCAAGTACACTGGCCTTGTTGGTGACATCGTTATAGGTAGTTGAATAATGTTAGCCATACATTACATAGTCATACAATTATAGAATAATGACCCGGTAATCGCATTGATGATTGCAAAATCATAACGACGATTATGTTTTTTATAAAAAAAATACCTTTAGCGATCTCTTATGAGAATTTAAACAGAGGTCATCAACAGAGGAACATAACATGTTCAGTGCCTCTTGAATGAAAAAATATATACATAAAGAAATGTCGTTCACATATTCACAGTCATAGTTGGGGGCCGTATCATGAGTTTCCCGCCAATTTCATGGAAAATGGCGGGAAACCAGCTACTGTCATCGTAATGGTGCGAATGCGACGTTTCGTTTCCGCATTCAACCAGCACATAAATGACCTTGCCCCTGCACAATAGAGGAGACAGCTCATCCTATAATTTTCTGCTATTTTTACCCGGCTTCTAATTTAAGTATGGCTTTCGGAAAGTACCCTTGTTAATATACCTTTGCTGCTTGTCACATTGTTAGGGCGTTTGTGTACTACAAGGAATTTTACTATCCCAGCTGTCCGATTTTTTACTGTCCGATATGGCACGCCATATATTTGTATTACTAGCACTATAGGTACGGTCGCCTGCGTCTAAAAGTATACGGGCGGTCATATTATAAAGTTAATCCCGCTTATACTGCTTGTAATTTTCCCGTTCCGGGCCATTTTTTACCGGTCCGAGATGACAGCAAAGAGAGCCATATACTGCGTTGCACCGGTCCGAGTAAAGACGGACAATTTAGGAGCACCAACCAATCATCCGTTTTTTTCATGCCATATCGGACTGTAAAAATTCGGACTAAAACGGACCGTAAAATTACTTTTATTGTAGTGCACAAACGCCCTTACTAGAGAAACATAATAAAAACATGATTTATACAATCATACTCCTAGGATGAACATTTCATATCACATCACAGTGAGGTGTTTGATAGTCATTCATTTCTTGGAATAATTACGCAATAATATTTCTTAGATGGCTTATACAGTTTGGGTCGTAAATCCATACACGTAATCATCAACACATTTTTGTAAATGACTATTTACCATATAAACTAACTTTATATTTCCAATGTCATCTGACTAAAGACTCTCTGTCTTTCCCCATAACATTACCGATAACCTTCAACTCTAAATGTCAGTAGATCGCAAATCAAGATGCAATGCACATGCACTGCACAAAACCTTCCCTCGCACTCGGCTTGCAGGTCCGTGTCGCACCGTGACGTACGGTCGCCTGCGTCTAAAAGTATACGGGCAGGTCATATTACCGAGTGAATCCCGCTTATACTGCTTGTATACTTTTAGGCGCAGGAGACCGTACAACACCCGTTGCGCGAACTCTGCGGGCCGTGGGATACCGCCAGCGAAAGTGAGCTCTGCGCCGTTTGCATACCTCATGATCGGTAATTGCCATTACCGACGTTTTGTAAAGTTGTGCGACAACATCATCATGCGACGTCTCGGTGCTACGTCAAGGTCTGCCCCTGCTCAACATTCCAATTTTCTTATCCTGGCTTCGTATACTTCGAAGAGATCTCTGACCAGAGAACATTCAATACAATTCGATTCAATACGTTTATTTCGTGCCAACCCATAAGATAACGTACTAAAATGACGTAAAATGAACGTGCCCTATCATGAAAATACAAAAACTTTATACTCATCAATTATGCATAATAATACCAATTATTTTCTAAATGATCAATTACTTTTATAGTCGTATTACAAAAAATAACATACAAACCTGATGTATACAGGGAAATAAATGCAAGGTAAACTCAAAATTTATTTTTACAGAGGACATAAAATTACTGCTTGTAAATATGATTTTCTATATTTTGAATATTTTGAGCCCACCCATCGCGTACCAAAGCGCCCTTTCCCATTTTCCACACTTGGCGATCCCGCCATCGAAGATCGAGTCTATCTTAATCGAATTTATTGTGACGAAATCGATCGAATACTTAATCGGAATTCCTGTCAGCATTCACAACTCTTGTATTGGACGAGGGCAGGGACCGTGCGCCGGCGCTGTTTGGAAAGCTCACCGACCCAGTTACAGGCTGAACCTGTTCCAGCCATTTTACATAATACCGCATTGCAGTCTCTCGCTGCAACATCGGGTACTAAATAATACAATACACGGATCTTTTTAGGGTTACAAAAGGAGACGCAATGCTGATGTTTTATTTATTGACATGTCCGTCTGACTGTCTGTCAATGTGGTATGCTCGGAGGCATTATATCGAGATGCTCTTGCAATAAATTATACGTGTACTTCAGTGAGTAATGTTAGTAAATCTTTATTTCTATTAAGAATCACGTTCTTAGCATGTTTAAATTAATATGAGGTGTCCCAAAACTCAACGTCAAGCGGGCACCAGGTGAAAGCCCAGCCCATACAGGGTCTGGTAAAAATAATATAAAAGTTCTATGTCACTTGGTTAAAAAAATATAGCCATTTTTCAAAATTCCTTAAAATCGTCACCTTTTATCACGTTTATGGTCACAGTGACGACAAAATTAGCAATTTTTCTACAATTTTTTTCCAACATGATCCTAAAATACCGTACTGTTGATGACAATTACAAATTGTGCAGAAAATTGCGTCAGATTGATAAACTATTACGTAGTTTGGTAGAGTCGCGGTTTAAGAAAATTTTGTAAGTAAGTAAATTTTGACCCATCATTACGAAAAAAACATATGGTACTTAGTCACTTAGTATTAAGTCAAATCTACTGTAATAACATCTACTACTTTTGGTTTTATCAATCACACTTTTTTCTATTCTTGAACTCACCTAAGATTTTAAGGTTTTATGCTGTCCATCTTGTTTTGATAATAATTATTTAACATTTCAAAAAAGAAATGTATATGTGAATATTTCATTTTTTTTTGTTCATTTTTGATAAGCTCGCCTTTGTACTCTGTTTTTATTTACTTTTTGTCCTTGCAATTAATTGTGTGCAATTAATATATTATGAATTATGAATTTTTTAGTAAGAGAGTAGGAAGTATTGTACCTTTTTAAAATCCTCATTAAAAGCGGCAACTTTTAAATGAATTTGCCGAGGGTAGTAGTAGACAGTATGTTTTTTTTTGTAATGATGTTTCAGTTTCAGTTTTTTCAGATTTTTATTTCTTTAAACAATGTACATTGTATTAGAAAACTAAATCTTACAAATTAACTTAAAACTAAGGCATTAATGAAGAAAAAATGATGGGCCGAAGTTGACTTTAAAAAAATCTCAAACCGCGACTCTATTAAACTACGTATTTTTTATCAATCTGACGCAATTTTCTGCTAAAGTTGCAATTGTCATCAATAGTATGGTTCTTTAAAATCATGTTAGTAAAGAATTTGTAGAAAAATTGCTAAGGTTGTCGTCACTGTGACCATAAACGTGATAAAGGTGACGATTTTTAGAAATTTTGATAAATGCCTATTATTTTTGAACCAAGTGAAATAGAACTTTATTTTATTTTTACCAGACTCTGTATGGGCTGGGCTTTCACCCCGCTTGAAGTTGAGTTTTGGGACCCCCTGTATATTTTTAAATGTTTTCATAATAAACATCCAATCGCTTAATGCAAAATATTTGGTAAAAATGAACGATTGCATAATTTGAGTATATGCCTCTTATACCCTATTTGAAAAATCCACCCTAAAAACCAGTTTCCATTGAAAGTTAACATTTCAAATACCGTCATTATTACCGTCGTACCAAATTGTACCGTCTGATGACATGACTGCCTGACATAATGATGTCGACAGCAATCATCTCGAACTTATATACGACTATAATTACATCGCTAGTAACCATTGAACAAACACTACACACACATACAATGAAGTACCATGGACAACAAAATTCAATACATAAATTAAGCTAATCTAGTAGGCTAGAAATGGGGAGGCCTTTGGCCCGCAGTGAGACATATACGCTAGGTAAAAATAATATATATTACTAAGTTCCTATCCTTACTGATAGTTTCATCCAAAACTATGAGAATACCTAAAACGCGCTGCGAAGTCACGCAACGGGCAGCTAGTATTCTATACAAAAATTCCAACAGCCATTCAACTCTACAAACTACTATGATATCTGAAAGTTGCAGTAAAAAGTGCACTTAGACCCATGTTCGGTAGTAGCTACTTTCGCGGCCTCGACGCCTGACAACTTGTATCTACGGAGCTAGAAACATACTTGAATTTCATGAAAACTTGATGAATATAAGGCCCGTAATAATAAACCACTCTCAGCTCTGGCAAAACAAAACTTGGCTACTTGATTCCTCTGTACAGCATCACACCTTCTTTCATATCAATTGATTAGCAAATGCATTTTCGGCTATAAAATAATATTTTCACAAATCCTTAACAAAACCAGCATGTGATAGATAAAAAGAAGATGGATTCTTTTAGTGATATGTGAATACCTCACCACCGTCTGATTTTCTTTTGACCTTCTGAAGGTAACTAAAAGAAAAAAAAAACATTTTATTTCTCACATAGCTTAATCGTGCGCGGTGCTTTAGCAGTCGATCAATTTACAAATACTCATGCAATATTTTATTGTCAGTCAGTGAAATCGTCAGTCAACATTGCCAATAACATCTCTTCATATGGGTCGTGAGTGCTCGTGACCAATCCATTGCCAAGCTATAAACGACTCTACTATCATGAGTCTCGTCTCGTGTGTATGTGAACAAGGTAGTCTGTGAACACTGATTTATCTATTGTCGCTTTCTTTCAGCACATAGGTTACCGTTAAAAGCAGTTTTAAAGTACTCAGCAAACTTAAAATGAAGTATGAAGTTGAAATACACAATTTGAGACTGAAAATTAACCTCTTTGAATATTTTTATTTTATTTTATTTGGAAAACTTAGAGCTACATTACAATTTGAAATAGATTTGAAGTGATTAGGACTAAGCCAATTAAAAGTTTCCACCTTTGCATGGAAAAAAAATACATAAAAAATCTTAATATTACAGTAACTTTTTTATTAATCTAACATTAACTATTACAGTTTTTAGACTTATTTATGTGATTCGTTTCGATTCGATTTCGTTGGATGATTGATATAAGTAGGTAATTAGTAATTACATAGCAATAAAATAACAAGTGGTTTTCTAGGTGCATTTTTTACCAGGTACAACCTTATTAGTCTAATAAGGGAATGCCTAATGTATGAGGGTAAAAAATTACTGAATAGACTAAGAGAGAGGTCAAATCTACAAGATAATTGATTTAAAGGTACTTAAAACAACAATCCTTTTGTAAAGCAACAAATGAATGAATGGATTGTCTTTCATTTCTAATCGTCAATAAAATGAAATCATTCATTTGTTATCGTCATGATGTGTTGTATCATTCTGCTGATTAGTTGACCGAGCGAGCGAAGCGAGCGAAGCGTCTCCGTTTCAGGTTTGGGCAAAAATGCTTTCGTATGTCCGGTTGTTCTCCTCTACAGGTCGCATTTATGAACCGATTCTCGTGAGATTTTGTGAGCAGGTTGGAAAAATAAATAGAATTTTTTACTTGAGCCAGTTTTTTGATTTTTTTCAAAATGGCGGAGATAAAATCGCTACAACCCAAACGGCTCGATGGATATTAACAAATGAGGTGTCGTTGGATTCGTAAAGACCATGAGAGTGAAACAAATTATATAATTTTAGTAAAAAGTCAATAGGTTGTATAAAAGATCGCGAAATGTAGTTTACAAAGTTATTGGTGCGGCTACTTTCATACTGCATGTACGTAACCAGGTACATTCATAAGTTTGTATGTGTTATTGAAAGAAAATTATTTGGGTTATTTTTTTTATGTGTTTTAGCAGTTCAGCTTTCCCACCGACATACTCGCGAGGTCTACAGCTCACAGAGCCACTAGTAGGTAATAATGATTGGTAATAAAGTAAAAGAGTGGAGCGTCTTCCTATAGACATTTGAACAACATTTTGTATTTTACATGAATTGTTATTGTTTTTCCGGACACATAGTATGGGCTTGCACACCATCGCAGAAAATATTGAATAACTGCCTAAAACTGGACTGAACTATGTTTTGGGGAAAAGTCGTGGCACTATGTTTTTGTTTGTTAAGATATTATGAAATTGCTACCAAAATAGGTCAAAAAATATCAATAATAAGAATATAAAGTATTATAGTTATCAACTATAGTAGATGCCCTTCAACCTGCCACTTTCTAAACAACTGTTGCTATTAACATAAAATTTGTCATCTGACCCAACTGTTAATCAATACTTCAAAATTTGACAATTGAAATAACGGTCAGTGGGTCAAGAGAACCAGCGGACAACTGGGTTCATTCCAGTCGATATCCCCCCAACCCGATATTATCTTGGTACAGTAGAACCAATATCGAAACGATTTCAATATCAAAATTCATGGAATAGTAGTTGGAATCAGCCCTTATTCACGGGTTGGCAGACTTGGCAGGCAACTTTTGTCTGTGATCAGCCAATTTATTTATTTAAAACTAACTGTTAAATAAATTAAATTATTTAATTAATAACTATTACAGAGGTCTCCATTTTGCGTCATAGAGGAATAGCCTAGGTATGAAGGTATGAAGGTAAGAATAACTATAAGTACAGCGTGGCTTTACAGCGCGCGCAGATAATTTTTTAAGTAAATTTACAAATTGCCACGACGACGTATACGACAAATTATTTAAAAGAAAAAAATGCTTGTATTATTTGATTGTACAAAGTCATTTGATTTGAAATCAATGCAATTTCGAAACCTCTCTAGAACTAATTAGTTAAGTAGATACACGAAAAGTAAAAGTCTTGTAACGATTTACAATTACTTACTCGCGTGCATACATTAGCTGTATGTACCTATATTCTTTGACCATTCATCTCTAATGGGTACCACCAGCAGAAACCACTCTTTACTTGTGAACTTTAGTATCATAAGATAGATCCCAAAAACAGATGTGGTGACAGTTTGACTAGAGGTACATTGTATAACGTTTTGTCACATCTGCCTGTGAATTGATCAGATGAATGGCCAAAATATACCCTATAGTCATGAGATAAGCATGAGAATGGTATTTTAATGTGACCTCACCTATCCTAAGTGATGTAATGTAAGCTTACGCTTTCTATATGCAGTCAATAGGTGCAAGTACAGTGGGATCTGTGTGAATCTTAAAAAGTTTAACATTTTGTTATAAAAAAAATAATTAGAATCTATTCCATCGTCCTCCACGATAAGAATTGACCAAAATCTAGGTTTGCTGGTACAAATCTCTCTTAAGAGATAAGCTCGCCTTTGGGCACTATTATGTTATTTAAGTTTTATTATTAAGTTACTGTGCAATAAAGAATATGAATATGAAATAATCAGACACAAAAGGCTTTTCACCAACGTCCCTTAAAATTAATGCCGTATATGTTAACTCAAAACGTTGGCTGCAACAAAGCAATCAAATGGTTTACGTTAACTTGTAGATGACTTTACAAGAATGCGCAAAGAGGACGTAGGTTGAATATTACGGAAGCAGCGGTTGACATTTGGACAATACAACGCCGCCAATTTTCAATCCTCGCATGTGGTATCGACGAGGTATCGACCAACCTCAGCGACCAACAAACCACAGGTGTACCAACATCGTAGTTGTAAGACTAAGTTGTTCCGGTTTGAAAGAGAATTCGAACCAGATAGTAGTACCATGAAAAATTTCTCTCTCAGATACTTTAAGGGCATAATAAGTTCTTGGAAAAAAAAATAAGTTCATGTTTCAAGTTGAGTTTTTCAACAAAGTTAGATTTTTCAAAGCTTTTTGCAAGCTAACTCGCATTTTGAACAAAAGACATCAACTCTGACGCAGTGACTTGTCTGATTTTCCGAGAAAATATCCGGATGAACCAATTTTATTAATTGTTTAACATCATTGAGGCGGAAGCTCACCGTGATATCCGAGTTTATTCATACTCATACTCATACTCATATATTTATTGAGTTCTTGAGTCGTATTAAAATATTTACATTTTATTCTGCAATAAGGATAATACGCTGCTGTTTTATGAATTTGTCGTAATAGTAATAAAATATATTACGGCATTTTTCTCTTACTCTCGTATATTTTTGAAATGATTTTCATCGTTAATTTCCTTATGTGTCTTGTACAGCGTGTAACAGAAAGGTGTAGTCATATTTTAGCGTATTGTTAGGGACATCATTCTGAACAACTTTCACTATGAAACCGATTTGATCAGAGCAACTTTATTTTTCACTTCCCCATACAAATCAGCTGATCGCCCGGCGTAAAATGTATAGAGAAATATTAAGTTGCTCTGATCAAATCGGTTTTCCGATGAAAGTTGTTTAGAATGATATCCCTAACATCCCCCTAAGTATCATTTACCCTTAACACCTTTAAATTATTTTTATACATAATTCTCTTTATTTTTCAACCCAACCAATTACTTATTCTCAGTATCGCATTAAACGTAACGATCTGATATTTAAGCTTTAAACCTTGTCATGAAAACGTTCTCTTAATTTAGGAAACCTGTCGGCAATGACATCGTGTTGTAACTCTACATAGGCAAGGCTAAATTGTCCTGACATGTAACATACATGTTATAAATACTGTAATGCACAGTCGACGACTAATAGTTTGACGGACACTTAAACGCTTAAAGCTCTGAGAGCTGCCTCAAGCACAAGACAACTCTCAGAGTTGAGAGAGATTTAATATTACAGGTCATTTAACCCCTGAGTATTTATATAGTTGCCGTTAAGCTTTATTTATTAAGGTAAACTCTCAACCCATAAAGTTACCATATTTGTATAGTGTATAATGTAAATATAGTCAAAATATATGATCGGTGCAAACTTATTTGACGAGTAAGTAATTCAGGACATTTCATTTCGGAAGTCACTTCTGTGGTGAATTATTAAGGTGCAAGCGTTAAAATTCCTCCTAAATACTTGAAGGTCTACTCAAGGATATTATTATTATTATTATTATTAAAACCACAATCTTGAGGCCTAACATGTGGTTATTTGCATTTTATAGCATTAAGTCTAAACATAAGTGCTCTGAATCATTACTGCATCCTTCCTCTAAGTGTTTTAAAGATTTGTTTCTTGTCATTAAGATTGAGCATGACCTACGGTAATTATATGTAAGCCACTTTTTCGAAAACTATAAATAACCATAGTAGCCTGTAGCCAATAGTAGTATAGTTTTTGTTATTTTCATTTTCGACCATACGTACCTTTGTAAAAGTAGTTCGTAATGATGGGGTACTATTATTATGTAATTGAAAGTCACCGTATGTGAGCAGTTCAATAAAAAAATTGATCAGCTGGGTTGGACTGCTTACCAATTTAGTTTGTAGTTAGGCTCAACTAACTTGCTTGCTATACTTTATGTATTTTTATTTCCTATACTTCTTTAACTCTGTCATCATTTTAGGCTCATTCAATTTCCCCAGTTGTATATACCATAACAACTATAAAACAAGAAAGACAAATAATGCTTAAATTAGCATGAAGTTGTTCATTTATGAAACTCTACTTGAAAAGGGCAATAGCTTTTATCAAAAGTCACTGAAGCATCAAGGCTATGTTTTTGCCACGCCATTTACACATTTGCATATATTTTCTTACAGTAAAATGATCGGCAGCTTAATTATAATGCGTATTTGATGCATAAATTACCAGTCACTTATTATTTTACACAATGCATGCCAAGCGTTGCAAGACTCCACATTAAAAGTCTATCATCCATGATGCAACTTATGTAACTCAGGGTTTACAAGCAAATAATGTTTTTTTCTCATTAAATATTTGCGTAAAACCGATACGATACACCACGGAAATGTTTACTGCACGATTTTCTTAGTTTGTATTTAAAATTGTTAATTTGCCGCTTTAGATGTAATTGAAGAGAAATAAACAAGCTTCATTAGAAATTAACACCGTATACTTATAACTTACTTAGGAAGTTATAACCATTTGCAAGCTGAACTAACCATTTGTTATAAGATCGTAAAGCGCGTAAGTAAACTATACAGGGTGTAACAGAAAGGGGTGTACAAGCCGAAAGAGGGTTGTCAGGGACATCATTCTGAACAATTTTCACTATGGGACCGACTTGATCAGAGCAACTTTATTTTATTAACTCAGTACATTTCGAGCCTAGCGCTGAGCGGATCTGTATGGTGGAGTGAAAAATAAAGTTGCTCTGATGAAGTCGGTTCCGTAGTGAAAGTTGTTCGGAGTGATATCCCTGACAACCCTCTTCCGGCTTGTACATCCAATTCTGTTACACCCTGTATAGGCCATATAAACTATATAGGCATACTCAATCTTCATTCATAGGCACAACATCATGACTCTTGTCTCGTCACGCCTTCACCCAAACGAGTTGGCAGAGGCACAACTGTGCCTACTAATATTCGTCAATACATTTTTCATATTCCTTCAGGCTCTTTCTTACTTCTTAAATGAGAAATGGCTTTCTTATATTTTTGATTTCAACGAAAAGTTTATGGTGTTGTAAAACTGGACTTTGTCATCTCGCTTACCACTTAAATAACTACATGCCTAGTGAATGAGTTAATTATAAGCCATATAATCTTTACTATACGAAACGAGTCGAACTCCCATAGCAATTACTTACTATGTTTCATTGCCACCGTAATTACTGAGTTGCCCATTAGCTCACACGAAATCGGCATTCGTTGTAATCGTAATAAAATCGAGCATTGATTACAACGTATCACCTGTCAATAACACATTTCATATTGTACCGCTGGCTATGTCTCAGGGCCGTCTACACCACGTCTAGCCTTCGTAAGCCTTATTACAACTGAGTAACAAACATTTTCATGTAACCAGTTGCTCTTGATTGGTGATTGAGATCGCATGAAGACTTTTTAGAGGTGAGAGTGAGTCGTTTGGAACGGAAATATATAAAAAATAGGTACTTCTTAAAAGCGCATTCTTTATTCGGAAAAACGGTCATATAAGGAACAATCCTTACATGACCGAGTTTCCGATGCAAAACTTATGTTAATTTAATGTCACTCGAACTTAAATTCAGCGCGTGTCATCCATTGGACATGTATTTCATTAATTGGACTCGCTTAATTTTAGTTTTAAATTGCACTCAAAAATTGGTCTAATCGCAAAGTACTTAAGTCATATTTTAAAATTTTATGTTACTAAAGTACAGGGGCAAGCTGAGGCGGAGAGAGTGCGAGTGGGCCGAACTAGGTTTCTTTCGGGTGGAATGATAATCCAGGTCAGGAAATTGTGGCTGCAACATGAGTAGGCCTTTGCTTAGGAGTGGAACACTTAAAGGCTACAAAAAATAAATCGCCATAATAAGATTACTTACGGAACTGAAAACGAACTCCCACATTGAGATGAGATCAGTTAAGACAGAGCGCCTCAATAACACATATCCACTCAGCAAGCGCTTTTAAGCTGATACGTTTCTTTACTAAGAGTAAGTAGTTGATCAGACCGGCTACGGCTCTAGGGGCCACTTATGAGTGTAGCTGCACGAATATAGTTTTTATGTTTCTTTAGTTAGCGGCTCTAGTTTTGAGTTGGTAGATTAAAAAGAACAAAAGACATTGCGACATCCCATGTTACTAAATAACCATATCGTCAAATTCATTTTTTTTTATTATTTTATTTATTATTATTATTTATTATTCAAATTAAATTGCATAGCATTACAGACTAATCCAATGCGCTAGACAAATATAATAAACATTAATTATTAGTATTCCATGATTAAATGCATTCCATTTGCTATTCAATACAATCACAAATTCATTCATTTCAAAATATAGATACAAAATTAATAATCTGAAGACAGATTAATTAATTCAGGTAAGTAAGTAGGCAGGTGATAATTCATAAGTTTAATAACGCAGAAACTTACCTATTAGTATTTATTTTATTAAATTTCGCTTGCAGAAGTATCGTAGGTACACTGCATGTATTGTAGAACAATGTGTATGTGTATTTATTTATTTGTGGCAAGTACCTTGTGGTCTCGTGCCAATGTCCGGCTAGACCGGAAATGCCACCAAATCGACGCGTGAGCACCTCGCGAACTTACTTGAGTTGAATTGCGTACAGCTCCAGTGTGATTCTCTGTACACGAGAGGTTATATTTTAGGGTTCCGTACCCGAAGGGTGCCAAACGGGACCCTATTACTGAGACTTCGCTGTCCGTCCGTCTGTCTGTCTATCACCAGGCTGTATCTCATGACCCGTGGTAGCTAGACAGTTGAAATATTCACAGATGATTTATTTCTGTTGCCGCTACAACAACAAATACTAAAATACAGAATAAAATAAATATTTATGGGGGCTCCCATACAACAAACCTGTTTTTTTTTTTGCAAATTTTTGATCGATATGCATAATTCCAAATTCCTAGCAATTTGACGTGGCATGTAGACCGCCAATCTTAAGTGGAACTGGGCTGGACATGTCTGTCGAATGCATTCGGACAAATGGGCGAAATCAGCCACTAAATGGATACCTTCAGACGGACTCCGGCGCAGGGGAAGGCCCAGAAGGAGATGGAGAGATGACCTAGATAACTTCCTGCCAGGATGGACCGTCGAAGCTTCAGCTAGAGATGTGTGGGCTCGAACCGGTGAGTCCTTGCCCAGCAATGGAACACCATTATAAAAATGTGATTGTACCATTTTGGCTCACCTTCGAAAGTTATTTCATGGATTTTCACTTCACCAAACTACTTTATATATTGGCGTATACTTCTACCATTAGATAGCAATCTATGGTTTACAAAAAACAGTGTAATAATAAATATCTGGAGATGCCCACAGTAAAGGAATAAAACGAAAACAGAATAAAGGATTTTATTAATGTCGTCTTGAACACCAACCCACTTGCCCTGGATATGTTGAACACAGAAGGGCGAAGTTGTACGGCTGAGGAGAGCAAACAAATTGATGTTTGCTTAGCGTAATGAACGAGGCTGCATCACTGGATGAAAGCCTCTACATGTCATGAAAGACAAATCATCTGATAAAGGCCAATGAGCTGCTCGCAGATAGTAAACAGAAACGAGAGAAAAAAACATCCGAACGAATTGCAAACCTCCTCCTCCTGCTTTGGGAAGTCGGTTAAAAAGATAGCAATCTATAGTATCACAACTAAGGTCAGCAACTCGAGGAAATTAATATCCTCTATCCTCTGTAGTTCAGTGTCAAGTAAAAGTACCTCTTTGAGTGGCATTTCCTTATTATAGTACTGATATTTTATTCAATGTGTATACTGATTGCTATTTTATAGATGTTTGTATAATCCTGTTTAAAACTACTTGTTTGTAAATTGAACTGCTTTACCACATTATATTTATTAATCATCAAAATCAAGGAAAATCTCTCAATTTTCCTTAGCCTCGCAATATACACAATAATAGTATCTAATAATAATAATAATAATCATTCATTTCATATTCAAGTTACAAGGGAGATTAATGGAATTACACTCGTATTTAAATGAAACCTTTTTGACATGATTAAAAGAAGAAAAAAAGAAAAAGAAATTACTTCTCTGTAATTTCTGTGTTTTGTCTTTTATGTGCAATAAATTTATTCGAATATAAAAAAAATAATTAGGTACGCCAGGACTTGCTTAAATATGCCCAAAACAATAGTTAAAGTATTAATTATTACTTACCCAAAAATAGATCTCCTACTAATACCTTCATACTGGTACCTATGTAATAAAATAATAGTAGGACACAATGTCTCAACATACCACTTCGTTCCCTTCATACTAACATGACAGGAACGCTGCATATCAAGCGTGAACTTAGATTATGAAATGAAAACGTGATCAACCGAAACACACGACATTGCTTTAACATATTCAAATTGGATTGCACCATCTTCCTGTTGATGAACAACACCTTACAACAATATAATATTTTACTCGTCATCTTGAGTAATAGGACAAATTCCGCACGCTGTGTATTATATTTTTACTAAAGAGACAAAAGTTTTCCAAGATATATCTTTTCTAGTGGAGGATAGACGAAATCGACGAAGTTTGTGTCCAATTAGAGTTTTGAGTAACTTACTGTCCACACTTTTTGGTCGAGTTAGTGCAGAAGAATTTGTGACGCTTCTAACTCACACTAAAATATGCGACGCTATACGTTATAAGTTTATAACCAAAGAGGATTTAAACATTTCGTGTTATTCTTAGACCGAAGTTGAAACACTGCACCCCCACCAATCGCATTACCATTGGAATTCGCAGCTTATTCACGAGCAAACTTATGACAATGCTACAATTAGAAGGCGACGATATTAAACCGACTAAGAGTATAGTGCGACCACCTTACTCAGATACCTCTGGCCATACAAGTTTATGACGTGAAGTACCTGAGTAGAGTTGTCGGTTATAGTCGACTCAGCGTTGTGAATTCCAATGTCATTGCATACCGCATATCTCTAGAGGCGAGCCTATTGTCGCACCCAAATACCTTAGCACCTTCGTGGTCTCGTGAGATGTCTGACGGAAAAGCTGAGGGAAATAAAGGACATATTTCTTCCGCCTAATGTTGTTTATGCCTAATGCTTGCTTGCGTATTAGTTGTTAATATATGTTAGCTAGAAGAGCTGAATCCTTGGTTTAACCAGTTAGACCTTAGGCTGCAACGTATACTTTACAATCAAATTGAGCTCTATTTTGTGGCATACTTGTTAGCTGCACATAGCTTGGGTCTACCCCTACTCAGCAATACACCCGCTTCATCCCAACTTGATTTGCTGGAAGAGATCTCTTACTAGAAGTAAGCCCACCTTTGTACACTATTTTTAAGTATTCCCTGTATTTTTAAATGTTTGTGTGCAATAAAATTTCGTGTTTACTGTAGGATCTATCCTATTGGCCCAGGTGCCATTTCCACAAGGGTTTCCATTTTTAGGTCCAGTAGTTATTAATTCAATTCAATTCAATTTGTTTATTGCAATAAATTACATGTTTGATGTAGGTGTTACATTTCGCATCACAAGTAGGTACTTACTATGTAATTTTACCCATAGGGTGTAGCAATTTAGAATAAAATAAGTATTTACATGAAAGAATATTATGTACACATTAATTAATAATAATAATTTAAAAATTTACGGTCAATATAAATTAATTGCATTTAGATTGATATAGGTCATATAATGGAATCTAAAACACTACTCTGTCAGGACATTACTCCGACAAGACAATACTCCGAATGAATTTCCGAATGTCAGTTAGAATTGGAAGATAATTTCAAAATGTCATATACACAGGATTCAATGTCAAAATTATAAAATTCACTTAAGCTATAAGGACACATAAACAACAAAAGTTTCTTAAGTGCTACAATAAATTTATGATATTCTAAGACTTCTGGTAACTTATTAGAACAGCTGTTTACGGTTTAGATATCAGAACGCTGGACTAGGTTGTTTTGTTAGTTGTAAATACAAGATTTTTCTGAATGTGTTATGTACATAACAATGTCGATTGTCAATTGTTCACTCACTCGTTCGAGTAAAAAATGTTTTGAATGCAATAATGAGAATATGCAAGCTCATTGTGAATGAATTATTGTTAACGAGTTGATCAGGCAGTCGAATATGTACAGGCTGTAACAGAAAGGGGTGTACAAGCCGAAAGAGGGTTGTTAGGGACATCATTCTGAACAACTTTCACTATGAGACCAACTTCATCGATGATGACTCGATCAGAGCAACTTTATTTTTCACTCCACCGTACAGATCAGCTTAGCGCTAGGCCCGAAACCAGGCCGTTACTGAGTTTATAAAAATAAAGTTGCTCTGATAAAGTCGGTCCCATAGTGAAAGTTGTTCATAATTATGTCCCTAACAACCCCCTTTCGGCTTGTACACCCCTTTCTGTTACACCCTGTTTAACAATTCCGTTAGAGGTAAATAGCATAGAGTAACTTATATATAGGGGGGGAGCGAGGTAAAGGGAATAATTCGTAAATAGTACTATGTACTCATACCATAGAGCTAATTAGTAACCTTTCATAATAAAGAGATGGCGTTACGAGTAATATTTGTACTTTAAACACCATGGTTTCAGTTAACATACTTCTAGGTAGCGCTAATCTTAGAATAAATTCTATATATCTTAGCTCCATCTCGTGGTATTTGTATATTTTTCAATGGTGCTGCACCAAGCGATAAAACCCTCGAACCAGAGGCTTCTGTAGCAGCTCAGTTACGTCGTTCACATATTTTGTTCGACGTGGTCTATCTGTATTAGTATATTATTATATATAATCTGTGGTACTACCTATACGCCCCGATGCACAACAATCAGAGTTTGATAGATACTGAAAGGCATGCTCTCCGTCTCTTGCTTGAGATATGAAATCAAGAAACTTTATTCTAACAGCAGTAAGTATATATCATTTTCAGGGTTCCGTAACCGAAGGGCGCCAAACGGAACTCTATTACTGAGATTTCGCTGTCCCTCTGTCTGTCTGTCAACTCACCAGGCAGTATCCCATGAACCGTGGTAGCTAGACAGTTGAAATTTTCACATATGATGTATTTCTGTTGCCGCTATAACAAGAAATATTAAAAAACAAAAGAAATTTAATATTAAGGGGGGCTCCCATACAACTAACATGTTTCTTTTTCTTTTTTTGCGGTTTTTATAGATGGTACGGAACCCTTCGTGCGCGAGTCCGACTCGCACTTGGCCACTTATTTAAATACGACAACAATCGATTTATATTTAAATCACGATCACAAACTCACAGTGCTCAATAAATCGAGACACCGTTGAATCGAATACTCTCCTGCAGTAAAAGGCAAAATCTAAATGATTGCAACCTGACCACCAAACGCCCACGATCCGAGTTCACTTACCCCAACTATCGTTTATTACAGTTTTTCAGCTCTGTCAGCAATCGAACTTAGCCTTTAACGGCTAGTGATTAAAGACCAATAAACGCCCATCCGTAAGGCTTTGTTTTTCATTCGCTATTGATAATAACAGTTAGGTGACGAAAATGGAGCGATCGGAAACGGCTGCGCGTGTCGTGACTATGGATTCGGAACGGTTCTTAAACCAAAATTAATTAGCTGCGCAATTTCCTCTCGGAAGGGCTAAATAATTTCTGAAGATGTGATAGGTCAAATATTTTCTTTACATTCGGTTATTTTCTTCAAGATTTTTAATTTCTTTATTCTACTGCATAAAACCGAAATACAGTAAGCTGACAATATATTGAACATGGCATAAATAAAACATTTACATTTACATACAGGCAAATACATATATTGCTTCTGGCCCCACACTAGGATACCCTGTGTCGTGGGAACCAGAAACAGCGACATCAAACATGTAAACATCCCAGATCTGGGTTTTTTTTGTCCCCAGCCGGTATTCGAAACCGGGACCTCTCATGCTAGGCAGATGCGCAACCGCTGCGCCACATAAAGGGCATGTGATATAGTTATATTTTACAAGAAATTTGTTGGCACCAGTCCTTCCTCGTAGAGTAGGGATCCTGGTGTGGTCTTCAATAAAAGATTGGACTGCATTTCACGTAGGTAGGTTATATTCAAAAAGAATGATGATGTTGAACAGCACATGAAAGATAGCCGAAGATAGAACAACTTGAAAGATAGCCGATGCAGAGTGACAGCTAGGATGACAGATGTCAAAGGCGTTTGTTTTCACCAAATTTCTTCCAGCAAACCATAAGAAAAGGTAACATAGTTGAGCCGGAGAAGAGTGAAGATGGAAATAAATATAGCCTATTGAGGGCTAATTGGGTGTCAAACCAATAAACTAAAGGAACTAAACTGACAACCTCAAATCCGACAGCTCTTGTGCGGTGGACACAGATTCCATTGTCAATTACACCATTTTAATTAGTTTAGTAAATATAGTTCGTGTCGCCTCCTAAATCGCGGGCAGTCTATTTATTTATTTATTCAGGGGTTACAAATAGGACAAGTTACATTACAAAAACAAACAGAGGACAAATATAGATTCAATTAAAATCTAACTTATCCCTTAGTGCCCCTCCCTACATGGCCTTATTTACTCGGATTCGAGTACATACGCTAGCTCAGTGTGTGTTAATGTTCGGTGAGACACGCATTCCCAGCTACATCAATACTAAATAAATTATTCTAAGTTTAAACTTTACGAGAACTTCCTCCATACTGATAAGGCTAACTTACACTTGAGCATGCACGTATTAGATAATTGACATGACACTTGGTAAACTCTACATCACTTGTGCATAGCAAATCATTTATCACAATTACAACGCGCACAGCATGGTCGCGATATCAGTGCACCGCGTTGGATGCAATTACCTAAAGCCCCTGTAATGACGACACTAATCCAGGTGCACAAAAATTCTGCCCATGCTGTATTGTATACCCTCCAACGTCAGTGATACTATTACTAACACAAACAAGCGCCAATTATTATGCTCTCCAGCTATCTTAACTGCCAAGGAAACTGCAACTCTATTTATATAGGTAGCAGATGTCAATGAGAGCAGATATCGTGATAGGCTGGGTGGGCCAGTTCTCTCAAAGACGTCTCAAGGCTGGCAGCATTTCTGTTACACAACTGAGTGGGGGCAACATCCACTTGGAATACGCCCGGACGCACAGCCGATAACTCAAATTTTGACGGACACTCAAAATAATGCACTGTCTCTCGCTCGGGATTGAGAGCCTTGCAGCTGTCTGTACAGTCGAGCTCATTAATATGTGAGCATTTTTAAGGCATCAAATATCCGAACGAATTGCAAACCTCCTCCTTTGGGAAGTCGGTTAAAAAAGATAGCTCGTCTGTACATTGAATCTCAAACTCAACAAATTGGAAGGGAAGTCGAATTGGGAAGCCGCTGGTGTGGGATGCAACATGTGTTGAACACACTAGCACCTCCCTTTACCAGCGACTTCTTCTGGGGCCGGTGCTGCGGCGGACTCTCCGGAGGGTCTCAAACGGCGCAAATATGCCGCCCTTGGGGAGGGCTACATATTTGTGCCGTTTGTCGTAAAGACCCTCCGGCCGTGGGGGCCCGATGCGTGGGGTGATTCTAGAGCTAACACCTACCTCGCCCAGCGCACTAGGCTGGCGATACAGCGAGGTAGTGGTGCCAGCATGTTGGATAACCTGCCGCTCGACGCTTACTATTGTAGGTAGTAAGTATTGCTATTTCATGTAAATAAAGTTCAAGTAATAGATTACCATAAGTTGGAGAAACTTTGAGTCTACATGCACACAGCATCATTAGCCTTTTTCTTGTCATTTGAAATGGCTTGGCTCATTTTTTAACCTCTCTCACACACAAAGAGACAGGTTTTACATAATTGATTCGACTTGGGCAGAGACCAGACCAGAGATTGTGCAGAGCCTAGAAGACCAAAGATTTCAAAGTTAAAATAATTTAATGTAATGGGAGGTCGAGCATAAACTGCAAACAGGTATAATGATATTCATAGAAAAACCACGTTCGAAGGCTGAATACTTGACACATATTTACAGCATTGAGGAATTTATTACCTTTTCTGATTTCAATTAACCATAACGTTTTAACAGCCTATTTAAAAATAAGATATGGAAAACTTCATAAAGTGAAAAATATTATTAAGTATATCAAGATTCAAATCTAAAATCATCTTGCTGCCATTCGTCTTGTAAGTGATCTAAACTTTTATTTTCTCTATTATTACTGCCTTAACTCTCCTTTTCATTGACATGCTTTATGTACTACCTATGTACTTGAAATATTGAATTTTGTCGTCAAACTCGCAAATATTACGTTAATCCGCCATCCTAATAGAACGTTAGCTCTGATACAACATTAATTAATTCTAACGATCAAAATTATAATTCGCGACCTCGCTTGGCCGAATGTGGGTTTTCTTGAGTGATTCAAAACGCGAAAACAATCGGAATGGCGATCCCACGCCGGGACTTCGCCCCCTTGAGAATCGAGCCAAAGGTTGGCTTGATGACTTGCTCATAAATTTCTATTTACTCTCGACAAGCCCAAATGGCCTTAACCAGTGAAAGTTTTAGGTTGAAGATGCCGTGTTTCTACTTCAGAGCGTCTAGAGTTTAGCTTTAAGCTAAAATTCCAAGCAGGCTTTGATGCTGAATGCTTTGTGACTCCTTGAATATCTATTCACCGCTCCTTGTTAGGCCTTTATTGATTCATACATTGTAAAGTGAAGGTAAGTCCTATGCGCAGATACTATATCCAATTGACTGCGCCTGCGGAGGAATGCGGCTCGCCAAACGTTTGTTGTATTCAATAAACGTTCGCATACGCAACCTATGTACGATGACGGGCCGCCAGACAGTTTCGCAGCGGCTGACCAATCACAGCTCTCTTACCTCGTCCCCTCCGCCCGTAAATTGGTAAGTTGTGTTTCAAAGGAAAATGTATCTATGCGAACTCCGCTGGATAAGTGCTCCCTGCCTAGGCGTAACCAATTAACCATTCATTCAACCTTAGGTATTTCAGGTTGTTAGGTTGTTAGGTCTCTTATCTAGTTGACTTAATGTGTATTGGTTGGTCTAATGTAAAGCCTTACCCTACCGTTATTATGATTTCGATATACAATACCATAATTACAGAAAAATCCCTTCTAAAAACGAGTTTTCGTGTAAGTCATTACTTTCCTAACCTTTAAACTTTTCTTCGTGCTTCTGTAACAAAACACCTAACATTTCCTATTAGTATACTTATATGTCACAAATTGTGACACCATGTACGATTGACCCTACCTGATCAGCATCAAACCTCAAGTATGAGGGAATCAACTGCGCATCGCATCGCTGATCATCCCTGATCACTCTTTACGAGTAATTTGTATGATCACGCGTATTGAAACGTATCAGTAAGACCAGTGGCCTTGCACTGCGCCTGCGTATTGAATGGTTAAACGTATTATTTCGATCAAAATGGCCATAAATAAGAGAGGAAGGATTATATTCTGGGGTAAACCAGTATTTATTTTATGTCATGGTGATGGTGTATTGCAGGCAAAGAATACAATATTGCAGCAATGATACGTAAGTGAGTAAATAATGAAATAATAAGCCAAATATTTTGACTGGTTTCAAGTTTAAACGAAATGTTTTCGATTGTAAGAAATTTCTAAACTACTAATAGACAATACGACAATAAAACAATTAAATTTAGTTTAGCTCATCTTGTTATAGTGACATCTTCTTGTGCTCATCCATAGCAAGTTTTAGGGTATAACTATAATCTTAACTAGGTTTCGTCGCTTGAATGAAGTTTAGTAGGTATGAGTTTCCATCATGTTTGGCCCTTGATCTCGATTTGCCTAACTAGAGCATTGTTGTGTGGATGCTAATAAAGTGTTGCAATAGGGACGTTCTCTTATGAACGAAGAGCATGTCATATCTAGGGTACTCGTAATTTGCGGAAAGGCACTAATCTTTTGCGGTTGACTGAGCCCGGAAATAATATTCATGCTAAATGTTAATAAATCCACGTAAAACCTAACACAATTTTGTTAATGGCTGGTTAAAGTTTAAATTATTCCCTTCCCATCAGGAAAAGTCATAAAATATCCGTACAGCTAATCCCCTTATAGTTATAAAGCAAAATGGTTTGGTGAAAACTACTTAGAGTAGAAATATACCATATACAATATATAGGTACCCATTTTTTTTTATTTTACGACCAAATAACCATAGGTGCCGCCAAGTCGTGAAAAGTAAAAGCTATTTGCCAATACAGTTTACAGCCAATTTGATGTCCCAACAAACTTGAGAAAGTGAGAACAACATACACAATTATCGACACTTGCCGAGAAATGACCACTACAAACTCATCGATCATGCGTGTGAACATTGTACTTAGTAAAGTCATAAAAGTAACGCACACGAAACTTACGACCGGAATAACATAGGAAGAGTTATTCAGTACTTGCCTATTTAGCATTTCAAAGCATGTTGCATTCAAAATGACTATTTTACAAACAAAATTGCGACATGGTTCGGTTCGGTATAAGTTACAGAGAATTTTGAATAATTTACACCCGCTAATTAATTCTGTTCTTTTCACGGCGTCCTTTTGCTACCCTTAGCTTTAACTGTACACCATCACCTACAATCTTTGAACAGTTAGTATCTTCAATCAGTCAAGTAGCTAGGCATTTTCAAAATACGAAAGCACACCACACTAACATCACAGAAAGGCTCCATCCGGCGTCATCACATCCACATCGCCTTTCACTCACAGCAGAACAATTGAAACGAAGTCTAAACCCTCACGGTTCACCACGCTAATACAATCGGATTGTTTAACTGACGCGCTATGAACGAAACTGTGGCTGTGGTTTGGCCTTTAGCACATGTGTGTGATGGTTTAAAAACACAGTAAGGACGGAGACTCTTAGGCCTACCTTTACTTTTAGTACCCACCCGTATTATCGTGACCGGTGGCACAATTTCCACGTGACAACAAATGCACTCGAGATTCTGATGGCCTCAAGACGTCTAGCGTCTGCATGTTTTTTTTTTTGCCACCCTGCAGGTGGCTAACCCGAGCCACATAGCAACCGCATTTACAATTTTCATATCTTTTCGTAATTTCATAATTTCTTTACTGTCTGTACAAGAATGACATACAGATAGACAATGTACAAAGGCAAGCTTATATTATCTTTTACGTCACTTCTATACCTCTGTGATCCGGATTTAACAAATGTATGTCCAGAATGCAATAAGGCTGAGTTAGGACTATTTAATTTAATAAAGTTTTAAAATAAGTATTTAAAAGCAAACAATTACTAACTTCAAACAATTTTGCAAATGTTTCAACAATATTGTTAAAATTATTCTTTAAGTCACTTAGTCACGTCATAAATAAATCAGAAAGTCTTAAAATAGTCTTAAATAGCATGGAGTTTGGCGAATTTGCTAACAGTCACGGGTTATAATATTTGAGATTTGTGTGGACATGTTCTTTCAACTAGCTACTTAGGTATGGGTAGTCGTAACTTAACAGAAATCAATGTCTTGACAAGCCTCATTGTCTTACAATTTAGCGCGGACAATGTTGTCTTCCGGGTTTTAATCCTCAAGTCTCAGATACTGTTTATTCTTAAATCCATCATCATTCTCCCCTTTATGCTGTTATACCTAATTAAAAATCAACAAGGGCTTAGCCATATTATTTTAGAATTTTCATATTCCTGCTTCAGGCATGATTCATTTCTGCCATTCACGAAAGAAAAATGTGTGGTGATAGCCTTCACCTATTGTATAGCTCTATATTGTTCTTCGTTCACGCCATTAAACACAGCTTCGCCAAATCCTAATAATAAGTAAGTAATCGCATTTCCTCGAGAAAAATAAAACCACTTTGCCGAATCCAAACCATTTAAACACGTCAAATATGCAACTGTGTATTGACACTTGTTGTTGAACCACCTTAGTAACTACAAGTAAGCACAAAACAAAGCAACGTCAATTGTAGTGGCAATTTTCCTCTGAAAATTCATCACGTGCAATGTCCATATTCTTTTAGCATGAAGTCATATTTGTTGATAATGTCTGTTTATGTATAGGGTGTTCTTTTTCGATTGACAGAAGATCCACAGACGTTTGTCGACAAAATACTTGTTATTTTCATACTGAGCGTAGGTTTCATAATGTATCAATCTTTTGACATCAAATTGAATCTATACAGGGTTATGTTTGGATACCTAGCCAAAAGTTACTATTATTTTTGGGACATCATTCTGAGCAACTTTCACTAAGAAACCAATTTGAAAGGCTTAAATTAGCAGTCGCAATAACTTTTGGCTAGGGGTCCAAAAGTATCATTTTATAACAATTTACGCACATCAAGCTTCCCACTTATAACTCATACGTTAATTTCTTAAAAAATCTTGTGCTTGCTTGTGTCAGCCTATACATCGAATACTAAGTTTGACGCAACAATATTATTGTTTACGAGAATGATTTCTTCGTCATCCTGTATTGAAACGCGTGCGCCAGTCTTCAGCTGTCGAGAGAACGACCATCCGGCAAAAATATACCATTCCTTTCAATTAATTAAAATCAACTCTGATCTAAAAACATCTACATTAATCTATTATATTCATTCCAATTTCTCTCTCAAACATGATTGTTAACTTACGAAAAACGAACGACAAAAGAGAACAAAATTTGAACACAATACTTTTTTCAAATTAAGAATTCTAAACAGCCAGTCTTAATTTTTTAATAGTGATGTGATGTGTAAATGAGGTTGGTCGCGATGCCCGGTGGTGGTTATTTCGTCAGGCGAGGCGTCTCCTACAATAATACAAGGTACCAAAGGAGGGCCAGATCCAGTGGGTCCAGTTCCTCACACGTGCAACATTACTACACAAGATCACTGTTGGAACGCCCTCGGCGGTCCAGTCACAAAGCATGGCAGAGGTGAGAGACACGCTAAGAAAGTTTTTGAATAAAAAGAACCAAACATATTTGGGTCATAAGACTCATATCATAACCGCTTGACTGTGGAACCATCACTATTTGATGACTGTCAAAAAACACGCATCTGTGGAGGCTGACTTATTTGATGCACACTAGGTAGCAGAAAGAACAAGGATGGCATATCATCCGTAACCTGCAATCAAGGTTTATTATTATTTTAAATCAGAACGTTTAGCTAGACGGGATCGTAAGTTAGGCCTACTATGTAGTACGCCTACTAAATTCTGTACCAAAATAATATTGACCCAGTTGAATAAGGTCACTTGTAAGTTATATGCGCATTGTGAATGGTCTTGCAAACCACCAACTTAACAAATTTCACAGTTCAGTTATTTGCTGGTTGATGTAGTTTTGAACACGAATTCTTCACAGCTGTACTATTTTGGTTTAGCAACGGTATATTTCCTATAGTCTATTCGTGATAAGAATGCA